>PVJC01055992.1:0-10027 GCA_004026665.1 Murina feae
AGCCCCAGAAGCAGGTCAGGCAAAGACTCAAAGCACCCAGTGATCTGCCTCTGCTTGAAGGCTGTCTATTAATCTCAGGCACTTAATGAACCTCCTGCTATAGTTCTCAGCAGGGCATAATCTCCACAAGGTAGAGTGAGAGTTATTGCTTTTCCCCAGGCTAACGCTGCATCGATGGAAAAGTTCTGCCTGAGAAAGATGTCTTTTTCCGTATGGGGGAATGATTCAGCACAAGGATCCTGGTGGCTGTCCTCTCAGCTTTCTTCCCAGAGCCGCCAACCCCAGATTTTTCTCATCGAGCTCTAGTCTACTCTGCCAAAGCCCAAGGTGAAGCCCTTTCAGAGGGTGCCATCTTCCTTTTGGACAGAAAACCTGTTGCTTTTCACAGCCAGATTTTATGTAGTCACTTCTCTTAAATCAGGTGTCCTGGGCCAAGGAATCTAGCTTAGGGTTTAGACTCCAGAGTTCTCATTGGGAAATCCCACAGCTGAGATATCCCTCTGGAACTTAGCTGGTGTACATGGGAGCCCAGCCAGCCCTCTTACACCTCCATACTAGCCACCAATTGGTTATTCAGGATGATTTTTCTACATTTTAATTATAATTCCAGTTTGGTACTGGGAGAAGGGCAGTATAGTTTCCAGCTAATCCAACACTCTTTTGAAATCCTTTGCCTTTTTATTTTATTAATAGTGTCTTCCAAGGAACAAAAGTTATTCTTTGGATAAAATCTAATTACCAATTTTTTTCTTTTATATTTGGACTCATTCATTTGTTATAGCACATTTATCTTCTCATCAGCCTTATATGATACTGAAATTGTCTACATTTTCAGATTATTAAATTCAGTCACATATAGATTACATGATTTGCCTCAAATTACACATTTGTAAGAATGCTAACTTCAAACCACTGAATGGGTGTAAAGTCAGAGGAATGCAGTCTGGGTCTATTAGCAGGACAACAGAATCAAGAGCCAGAAAAGTCTGTCTGAACAAACATGAGAAGCAGAAAATAGGGCAACAGTTTGGATTCTGTCACAGGCATGATGATTCATTTCCTGAGAGTTTGATATGAGGCTCCATTCTGTACTTTTTTAGTGGAGACTTTTCCAGGTTGAAGAACCCTGTTTTTTATATCTGATGCCTGATGCTCAGCTTACAATCACAAGGACCAAGATACACATTGGGTCTCTTTACTTCTAGTCTAGTACTCTGTCCAAACTTCTGGGACAAAAACCCTGTCAAAGTCAGCAAAACAGCAGACTCATCATGATCTCAAATACAAAAACCTATGACTAGCTTAGGTAGTAAGAGCAAGCTATTTGTTCTTAGAGATAATACAAATAGCACATAGTTTTTTGTTTCAAATATAAATGGCAAAATAGTTTTCCTACTTTACAAGAGTCACAGAGGATTGAACAGTCATTGCCCAACTTCATCCTCCCATACTTTTCCTCAGAGGAAAACCCAAGAAAACCTCCCTCTCCTAATTTCCTATTCTGCATGTAGGTGCCCTTAATTGCCATTGATTACTTCTACAAGAGTAATCAATCCTGCCTTTTCTCTTTCTGTGTTTTTGGCCAAGTCTACACTCAGACCTCTTTGGGCAAACATGAATTCTGTATCCCTCTCACCCCTGGCTACCTTTGATCACCACAGCCCTGCAGCACTGCCAGTCCATCCATCACCTGAAGGTGTGACAAAGAACACTGTACAACTACCACCTATATCAACTCCTTATGGAAATTAGAGTCTTTTCCTCACCATTTTCATGTTCCACTTTAATTTTGGCAACCTACAGTTTCCAGACATCATGCTCACAGCAACCATCTGTCTTACAGAGTGCAATAGTGGTCCTGCTTGTTTAAGTACCTTTCATTTTGTGTGGCAGTCTTTCTCTCTCCCTCCTCTCACCCTCCCTTTTTTGTAGCATATCTCTGCCATAGGGAAAGGTATAAGTACTTTCATGAATCTGGCTGCCCATTCAAGCAATAGGAAGCAGGAAGGTCACTTATCTGGTTAATGAAATGCACTGCAGTGGTTTAGGGGCCTTTAATGCCTGTGTCTATTACCAAAGTAATGTGCATCTTCAGGAGAAGTGCCCTGAAGCACAGATGGATCTTTAACAGACTTAACTTTAAATCTCATGGTAGCTTTGAAATTGCATGGGAGTGGTGGTATTTATGTGCGTGTTAAGTGCTGTTGAGTTGGCTGCTTCTTAAGATCTTTCTTAATAAGTGATGTCCACAATGTCCTGTCCTCAACAGCCTAGCTTAGCTCCTGTAGACCCAGGCCTATAGCTTTTATGGAGCCAACCCAGTATCTATAGGAACACAGGAAAAGTTTACCAGTAAGCAAACAGTAAACTCCTTGAAATAGTCAAATAAGCTCTCCGAATAAACCAAATGCTCAAGTCCACCAAAATGATAGACCTAAGCCAATGGGAACCTTGCAGGTTATCTTTATTTGACAAAATATTCTGTTGATTTCTTAGGGTTGAGGGATGATCTTTTGGTTCTAATTCTGGCAGAGCTTATAGGCAAAAAGAGAAGTCGCAGGTTTGTTGACTATTCTTAGTTTGCCTCCACCACATGCATCTTGCCCATTTCTACTCTGCTGTTTGTCCCCAGAAGGCTGACCTCTGTGCATTTCGTGGCCCAGGTTCTTCTGCTCTCTGGACTTTGGTTGGATTGAATCAATGGGAAACACTAACAGGAGATTGGGGAATGGGAGGGAAGGAAGGTAGGGTACTTATTCCTTCCTTTTATCTATCAGCCAGCCACTCCTCCACTGCTTCAGTTCTTTTGGGCCTACTAACACCTTTTCTACTGGTTGCCCTTCAAACCCAGGGGTGATAATGGAGCCATACTGTCTGACATTCTAATAATTTTCTTTAATCCTGTCTATACCCACATAATTGTCTAATTATTTTTAACTAAACTTTTTTTGGCGTCTGTTCCCTGAAATTATTTGGCTTGATAGAGTTTTCTTGCAAGAGACTTTCTCTTTCTTGATAGGTTAGTTTTTATCTGTGTGAATACTTAGGAAGCTATAAATGCTTATTCCTAAGGGTATCTTAAGTATGTTTTGAGAAAATAATAATATTCACAAATTATATAACAGAAACAAATTAAATAATCAAAAATGATTTCCTTTATACTCATCTCCTAATCTGCATGGCCTTTTCAGATATCTGAGTTTGGGTTTAGATATTTAGATATTTTATATGTTCTGTTGCATCCCTTGGGCTTTGAATATTCCCAGTAAGGACTCTTGAGGAATTTAACAAAATGCTTGAATGACAGGAGTCCTTTCCCTTTAGAAAGTCTTGTGCTGCAGGTGAGCTGGTATTCAATGCAGCTCCTTCTTCAATGCCTGGCAGGCACGATGGAACTATCTTCCTCCTCTATCCCTCCCCAGAAAGTAATTTTAAGGCCTGGGCAATGACACCTCTGTAGATATTGTTCCTAAAGCCTTACTTACTACTTAAGACAGAGGTGGAGAACCTTTTTCTGTAAGAGCCATTTGGATATATACAACATCGTTCATGGGCCATCCAAAGTTATTAACTTAAAAATTAACCTGCTGTATTTGGTCAAACATTTAATTATCTCACTCCTAATGCATTGGTAAGGCCAGACCAAATGATTTCATGGGACTTACATTGCCTGAGGGTGGGACATTGCCCACCCCTGCTTTAAGGGCTGAATTGGTACAATAAAATGTACTCTTAATTTTTTTCTAGGGTTAGCACAAAATATTTCAGTCCATTAGAATGAAAGGAAAAATACCTTAAACTATAATGGGCTTTTGGAAACCCCATCCCACCTGCTGTTTTACATTTTTTCTTGTTTTAAGTGAAATGGAGCTAACTGGCTTCCCATTTTCTACTTTCCAACTCTGCTGTAGTACATTTTTACAATAAAGAAGGTGCTTGCGACAAAGTAAATACTTTGAAATAATGCCAGTTTCTTCAGGATGATATTGCTACATTTGCTAATTTTCTTGTGTTGTTTTTTAGTTTGTTTGTTTGATTATCCTTCTTTCTTTTCAAAAAGTTCCTGATTTAGTGGAATTCCTCTTCTGAGTATATTTTGTGTGCTCTGGTAGACTCATTCCCAAAACATAAAATACTATCTACTCTAATAAAAGAGTAATATGCAAATTAACCATCACTCTGAGACACCTAAGCCACATCCACCAGCCAAGCCACACCCCCAGCCAATCAGAGCAACTGTATGCAAATTAACCCAGCCAAGATGGAGGCCTGCAGCCACGAGCTAGCGCAAACAGGAGGCTTTGGTTGCAACTGCCTGCCTAGGCTGGCTGGGCCTCTGCTCATGGCAACAATGTTTCAATTATAGAAGCCACCAAGCTGAAGCAAACAGGAGGCTTCGTAACCTGCCTAAGCCTCTGCTCAAGGTAACAAAGTTTCAATTATAGAAGATAAATAAGCCCCAGAAACCTGATTCCAGTCAGCCTCGCTGGGATGTTGGGTCAAGGGAGCTGTGGACAGCCTGAAAATGGCCCTCAACCCCTCACCCAGGCTGCCCAGGCACCCAAGTAGAGACCTGAACCCTGAAGGGGCTGTGGGAAGCCTGAAAACGGCCCTCAGCCCCTCACCCAGGCTGGCCAGGTACCCCAGTAGGGACCCGAACACTGAAGAGACTGTGGGCAGCCTGAAAAAGGCCCTCAGCCCCTCACCCAGGCTGACCACACCCCAATGGGGTGAAGGGCCCCACTGCTGGGGGGCTTGGCCAGCCTGCAAACAGCCATCAGCCTCTCGCCCAGGGTGACCTGGTACGCCAGCAGGTGGACATCCCCCGAGGAGTCACAGACTGTGAGAGGGCACAGGCCGGGCTGAGGAACCCCCCTCCTGAGTGCACAAATTTTTGTGCACCGGGCCCCTAGTCAAATATAAAATGACACATAAGAAATGTTAGCACTTATAAATTCTTATACATTGGGTATTCATATTGGTCTTTTGAGGCTGACTTGACCAGTAAGTCTGCTTAAGGTCACTGTTAAGTTCAGGATACAGTAATAATGGTAATTACAACCAAGTAATAACTACATATGATGAGCATTTACTATGTTCCAGTAAATATGCCAAATTATTTACATGCTGTATTAGATTTCATCCATGCAAGTATCCTTCGATGTATTTGCATTAATTATCCCAGTGGTCACACAGTTGAAAGTGGCAGAATCAGGCAGGATCTAAGCCCAGATTTGTCTTACTCTCCAGTCCTAGTTCTTAATAACCACCTTTCAGTGTCTATGTCTAAGACATAACCATGCCCTAAATTGTGGCACCTAGCTGGCTATAAGCCTGCCTTTCCATCCTTCTCTCTAGGTATAGTTTATTCCCCAAAGTTTCTGATGTGTCATACTGAGACACCGATTTACTGAAAGAAATGTTTTAGAGGCCATTTTATCTTTCTTATTTTGCCAAGATTGAAAGATTTGGGGAGAAGAAGGATTTGGTAGATGGCAATGGAATTACACAGACAGTAATGCTATGAAGTGGTCTTCTAATTTTAGCTTTCCTGAATCAGTTTTGTAATTTTTAGGCATTGCCAACCAAGAAATTGCTAATGGTAATTTTTAAAAGAAATCCTTCAAACAATAATGGTAAGTAGATTACACAGCTAAAAATGTGCAAAAAGAACATTTCTAATCTCTTATTTCAGTTAGGCTTTTCCCCAAATGTGACTCAGTTAATAAATACTAAGCACTCATGAGCCAGTGCTCATCATAGCTGGGAATATAATAAGAAAAAGACAGTCTTTTGCTCTGAATGGACTTACTCATCAGCCATGCAGACATATCCTAACTAATAAAAGCGTAATATTAAAATTAACCATTTCTTCAGGACAGGCAAAGCCACGCCCACCAGCCAATCAGAGTGACTGTATGTAAATTAGCCTAGCCAAGATGGCGGAGGCTGCAGCCCCGGTTTGCGGCTTCTCCAGGGCTGTGACCTCTGCCATCTTGGAAGCCTCCATCCGGGAAGGCATCCAGCACCCTGAGCCGGCCCATGCCTTCCCAGGCAGAAGCCTCAGGGGGTGGACCAGCCGGCTGGACCCCCGAGCCTCCTTCCTGGGCCTGGGAGGCCATGGGGTGGGTGCCTGCCACCCAATCGCCTCCCGGGCGGAAGCCTCAGGGGGCATGACCAGCCGGCCAGACCCCCGAGCCTCCCTCCTGGGCCTGGAGGCCATGGGGTGGCCGCCTGCCACCCCACCGCTTCCCAGGTAGATCGCCCGGAGGGTCAGTGGGAGCTGTGGCCAGCCTGAAAACTGCCCTCAGCCCCTCACCCAGGCTTGCCACACCCCCTGGGGTGAGGGTTCCCATTGGGGAGCTTGGCCAGCCTGCAAACAGACATTGGCCCCTCACCAGGCTGGCCAGGCACACCAGCAGGTGGACATCCCCAGAGGGGTCCCAGACTGCAAGAGGGCACAGGCCGGGCTGAGGAACCCCTCCCTCCCCCCAGTGCACAAAAATTTGCCCCTAGTTATAAGTATAACCTGAGAAGTTCCACAAGATACCTTGGAAAATTCTATATTTGTGGTTGCAACTGTTTCCAAGCACGGAACAACCACAAACCAGAGTGATGTATTATTTTGCTTAAGCATGGATTGAATTGTTCAGACTTTGGGGTTGGTATGAGAAGAGAAACAGATCCCTAAACCAGTCAGTGAGCAATGCTGACATCTCAGATTCTACAGCTCATTATGCCCAAATGCTCACGACCCACATTAAGTGACAATAGCTTTATATTTTTAAGAGAAATCCAAATGCAGTGCTTGTGACAAATGTGTGGAGAAAGCAAAGCAATCTAAGAAAATGCTGGATCTTTACAGAATGTAGAAATGGTGGGTAATTTAAGAAGTAATATGTCACATTCCTTTATGGGTTTGGATATATGACAGGAATGCACCACATGTTTTATATAACTGGCTTTCAAACATTTTTTATCCACAGCCTATGTAAAAACATAACATTTGTTCACAATCTAATGAACACACACATGAAACTAGACATCAATAATATAATTCTTGCCTTTACTATAGGTCATATACTCTACTTTCCTAATCATTTCTCTTTTTCTGTTATTTGTTAATGCTTATTGTGAATCACTTAATTGACTTTATGACTCACTAATGATGTGTAACCCCCAGTTTGAAAAACACTGCTCTATACTATTATGAATGAATTAGAGGACCAGTGCACGGGATTTGTGCACTGGTGGGGGGCTTGGCTTGTGAGGATCAGCCCACTGTTGGAGCACCACTCATCCTGGTCAACCGAGTGGCTTTGGACCCATCCTCTAAGCAGCTGCTCCCTGGTCCAGCATCTTCAGTGGAGCCAGAGCATTCACCTCTCCAGGGGACTTGTTTGGGGCCAAACCCAGGGACAATAGCACTGAGAGGCAGTGGAGTAGGTCTCAGTCCCACAACAGCCACAAACCTGTCTTTCAGCCTCTGGCGTGAGCTCTGCAAGCCCAGCGGTGGCGGTGCTGTGGAGCCTGCAGGCATCCGGAGGAGGTGGCAGGGAGTGAAGAGGAGGAGCCTGAGGTGAGGAAGCAATGATTGCAGCCTGGTTTCCTACCCATTGTCCTGGGGTTCGCAGTGGGAGCAGCTCTTCATCCCAATCAGCCAAGTGGTGCTCCCACTATGGTAGCACACTGACCACCAGGGGGCAGCTCCTGTGTTGAGCATCTACCCCCTAGTGGTCAGTGTGCATCATAGCAACTGGCTGACTGGTCATTCTGGTTGTTCCACCATTTGGTCACTGGACTTTTATTATCCTATATAATAAAAGTGTAATATTCTAAGTGTCTGGTTGTCCAGTCAGCCATTTAACAAATCAAAGCATAATATGCTAATGATATGCTAAGGCCATTCAACTGCTTGCTATGACATTTACTGACCACCAGGGGTCAGATGCTCTGACCAGTAGGTTAGCTTGCTGCTGGGGTCCAGCTGATCAGAATTGAGCAAGACAAACAGGACATGCCCTGAAGTACTCCCATGGTCCCTCCCCAGATGGCCAACCTCCCACGTCACTCCCTGGCCCCATTATGCACCAGTGGGGTCCCTTGGCCTGGCCTCTGCCTTCTCACAATCCAGGACTCCTCAGGGGATGTTAGAGAGCTGGTTTCGGCCCAATCCTGCAGACCAGGCTGAGGGACCCCACAGTTGCATGAATTCGTGCACCAGGCTTCTAGTCTATAATAATAAAAGTATAATATGCTAATTAGACCAGATGTCCTTCCAGACAATCTTCTGGATGAAGCCAGAGCTGCGAGGGAAGCCCAGGTTCTGGGTGTCTCCCCACGGCCAGAGGGAAGCCTGGGTCCTGGGTGCCTGCCCATGGCCAGAGGGAAGCCTGGGTCCTAGGTGCTGGAAGGAAGCCCAGTTCCCAGTGCCAGAGAGAAGCCAGTTCTGGCAGCCGGGGAGGAAGGCCTATTCTTGCACGAATTTCATGCACCGGGTCTCTAGTATAGGATAAGAAAGTAAATAAGTTGGTAGATCAACCTGTTTTAGCTGCTTATCCAGCTAGAATTAACTTAATGGTATTATACATTACTTTTATCCAGTGTTTATAGAATTATGAGGGTCTTATAGGGTCACTTAAATTGTTCATTTGTGCTCCACCACACTTTCTGAGAGGAACGGAATAATACAGTAAATCTTGTGAATACAGGGTTTTTCAAAAACTCTCACAAGAAAGTCAGGTGTAATCTCTATAAATAAAATGGCTGAAGAATATAAATGCAGGAAGGATTATGTCTGAGTGAGTGCTCTAAAGAGAATAACATTTCCATTTGTCTTCAAGATGGTGTGAATCACTCACAAGCATATTATTGAACTTTTACTACATAGGAATATTGATAAACAGTATAAACTACTATTATAAGCCTTACAGTTTTTACATAAATAACATCAGTTATGTGCAACTTGAGTTTTATGTTGTTTGTTGTTTCCATTTAACCTTTTTGAGATTTAACCACACTGATGCATGTCATTCTATACATTCATCTACTCTATAATATTTTCTGTACACCCCCACACACTGTGTATTTAGGAACTTTCCAACTGAAGTCTACTTTCTAAACACTTTACAGGCTGTTGGACAGGCCAGGCTTCCTCTATCTGAGACTTGATAAGAGTTAAGCAGCTCACAGATTCTGCAGAGGGCACAAGGGAAGGCTCTGTCCATGGTGCTGGCAGCTGTTCCACTCTGGCCTTGCTCTAGGTGTGCATCTTTTGAGGTATCTTCTGCCTATTTATGCTCTAACAAGAGCACAGGGGTCAGGTAACCATTGACACACCAGTCTCAGAGACCTGACTGAGTTTATGCTGTTCTCTAGAATCCTGTTTATTGATGCTTTACTAAATAAATGAGTCTCTATGCAAATCAAATCCTACGAAATAACTTCTAAAACACACACTCATTACTAAGTCACTGAATTTATGTAAAAGTTTCCTACCACTCTTTCTGAATATATTTAGCTGCTATCTTTTGATGTTCTGATCTTATATATTTAAAAGCAATGCTTGTATCCTAGATAGGGAGACAGGCAGCAGGCACAGGGACTGTTTCCCCTTCCTTTTGCCTTGTCCTCCCAAAGGATTTTGTCCTTTGTGGAATGCAAAATCAGCTTGGAGACTTTTAAGGATGTCAATAGAATGCTGACTGTAGGTTTCCCATCCAGGGGGTTTAAACGTGCACCTTCGTTACACTTTTTTAAGTCTGTAAACCAAACCTCTTTTACCTACAAGATGAAACTGCTTTTGTGCTGCTTCAAAGATGGGACAACTTGGAAAACATTGATCTCTTTCATTGTTACATTCCAGGCATTTCCACACTTTAAGTTATTAGTTTAGAGAACACACCAGTGAACTGGACATTTCAACAAATGAAGAAGTCAGAGGGGGGAGCCCAAGGCTGACTATTCAGGGGTCCTCAAACTTTTTAAGCAGGGGGCCAGTTCACTGTCCCTCAGACCATTGGAGGGC
>PVJC01055993.1:0-10024 GCA_004026665.1 Murina feae
CTGGAATTCAAGCCACGTCCTCACGGAAGAAAGAACGTGCAAAGGGGTTGCCCGTGGGAAATCCCAGCAATGCCAATGCGAACGACGAGACGACTCAAGACAAACAACTTACATCCAATACCCATCCCTAGACACATAATCACCTGAAAGGAAGCAAGCTTCTCTCTCTCTCTCTCTCTCTCTCTCTCTCTCTCTCTCTCTCTCTCTCTCTCTGTCTCTCTCATCTCCATAACACAACGGAGTGCCAACTTATATTTGCATAACACAAAGGGAATGCAAATAGCCCTAAAAGGTCAGGATTTGCAAAAGAAAGTCAAGGAAGCCCTTCATTCTCCTGCAGAACGACCTCACGTTGAGAAGGCAAACCCCTGTGCTATGAAAAATGCTCTTTGTAATTCTCTGCTGTTCCTCTTATTCTAAAAAAATAACTTTCCTCTCTAGCATGCCTTACTCTGCTCAAGTCATGACAACAATAAACTTAGCTCTCTGATTTTAAAGTACACAGACTAGATATGCCAATACTCTCAATGACATGACAGATGCATTTTTTACTTGCATCAAGCTGTGTAATTTTCAAGGCTACCAACAACATCACCACTAAATGCACACAGGACTGGCTGGATGCCTCATAAAAATGCTACTTCTGCTGCCCACCACGGTAAATACAGTGTAACTCCAAACTCTACTACATTATCTCATCATTCCGATTCTCTGTAACATGTCCCACGGGACGGACGATCCATCTTGAAAAAAAAAACTAGGTAAGTAAACAAAATCAAACGGAAATGTGGACAAATCAGAGGACATAACAACAACGACAGAGGGCCTTCACAATACACAGAGGAAAAAAGAACACTGGAACCCTTTTGCCAGTACCGACGTGGAGAAAACTTCTTTTTCAACATAAACACACAATTCACACATCGCTATCTTCTCTATCTATCTGTGGATTCATTCTTCCATTCCGAAGGAAGACATGATGGCTCACACCACAAAAACTGCTTTTCTGCAGGATCCAACCTTTCCTACACATGCCACAAAAGGCCCACTCTGCCCTCGCTGCCCTCACATCGGGAAGGACCAGAACGTCTCTCGAATGAAAACAAACACTTGGCTCCACCTGCTGGAAAAGCGGAGCCAGGACTTGACTAAAGCAATTGTCTCAACCAGCGCCAAGAAAACAGACGTGACAACACTGGCACGCTCTCCTCCCTCAAGACTTCCATTCCAGCGAACACATGGGCATTCCCAATGCATGTACTTCACAAAACAACATTCTTGGGGGGGCCTTGTTTATAACACCGTAAATCTGGGCTTGCAACCTCACATGCCTCACAACATTCAGAACACTCGATGGACTGCTTTATCCTCATCACATTAACCTTGAACATGGGGAAAAAGGACACAAACATACTAGATCACATGGGCGATTCAACACAAATGCCTACGGACACCAGATGCAACAAAACAGGCGCAGCAGCCAGGAAAACAGGTTTATTTGTACTGACGGTGGCAGGGATACCTTCAAATTTACATCTGCAACAGGAAATAACAACAACACTCACTGGGGATCCTGACTTACAGCATCACTTTGACAGGTAGACCCAACACTCTACAATTTATTTCAAAACAGCACAAAACACGAAGCTTGCACACCGGTAATAACCACCTCACACTCTCCAGGAAGGCCCTTTCCACAGGAACAATGACAACAGTAGAAACCTCTTTCCCTACAATTATCGTCCCTAAAGACCTGTCCAGGACTGACTGCCTTATCAAGGACGCACTCCACAGTCATCACTTATGCAATACTGACAGCTTCTAGTTGACACACTCACATAGGGAACCCACACTTAACCAGATCGATCACTGCACCAGCCAAGCCAAGTCCTCCCTGTGCAGGGCTTCCTGGGAATGAAAGGGGTACAAAATCCACAACCGTCACCTCAATAGCAAACAATTCTTTTCTAAAGACCATGGCATAACAGCTTCCATAAACGGAAGTGCTTCTCAACCTTCCTCATGCCACAACCCTTTCAGACCTCATGTGCAGGAAAGACACCCACAAACAACCATATCATTGTTTTCTTGCCTGCTTCACAACTGTCGTGTGGATACTGTTACCAATTCTAATGGAAATGTCTCATATGCTGGAAAAAATGACACAAACCCTGTCATAGGGTCCTTCACCCACAAAGGAGTCAAGACGCACAGGTTGACAACTGCAGTTTTGAGGTTTCTCAAATAACAATATACATACATGCATGTGCACAATACTTAACCTAATAAACGGTAACTAGTAACCACTAACAAATGTACCCGCAACTACTAACATAGTAACTACTATCCAACCTAGTAGCTAGGAACTGAAAACACAGTGACCAGTAGCATGCTACCTAGTACATGGTGTGGACAAAAGGAGCCACATGCTAGCCTGAAAAGCTCAGCACACTCCTCCATGGCAGTCTTGCAAACTCAAAGACCTAAAGTAACCACACAGGATTCTTTGAAAATTATATATTTATCTACAAATAAGTGATGGGGGGTGGCTACATACTGGGTGGGCCAGTGTTTTCCCTGGCAGAAATCATCTTTGATCTTTTCTGAGCATTTTTCATTTTGCCTCTAAGATAACATATTTGTGAAATGTCTATGTAACTTGTAACTTCCATATTTCTGAAGCCCCTGGGGCACAACAAAATGTACTGCAAGCCAGGACAGACACCACAGGTTCATTCATTGTCATGTTGATTGATCATGCACTCACATAATCATGTGTACATCGTTGCACTTTTTATCCAATTCCCAGACATTTCCCTGCTTTCCTTTATCCCATCTCCTTAATCTATCACCAATGAGTGTCATGTATCCCACTGATGTATTATCATTTTCATGGTACACTTATAAAATAAGGTACAAAATCCCTATTCTCTGGAGCATTATCAAAATTCATTCAGGTTCTACTTCCCAACATATGTCCACAGTTTGGCTCAAATAAACTCTAAAAATTTTTACAGATTTCAGTGCACTGCCATGGGCCTCCTTTGGCAGGGGTAGGGAGGGAAGAGGTACAAAAGCCACATCCATACATTCAATTCATCCAGGAACGGAATGATTGCAGCCCTGTACGGAATCAATGCATTTGTGTGTGTGTGTGTGTGTGTTTTCTTTTATGTGGATGTAATAGAAACGTGCTATTCCAAGGAGATTACCTGCGGTTTCAGCACCCACCAAGGGCAGAAATAACCTATTCTTCCTTGAAGGGCCAAAGAGACAAGCACAGGATCATTTTTGCACAGGAATTGCCTCACAGCATCCTTGCAGATTTCTGTCATAAATACATGCATATGTACACATGCACAGTACAAACAGTCACTCACTTGAAGCAAAAAGAGAAGCACTTAGCCTAAAAACAAGCCTATAAGTCTGCTCTATCCTTAACAATGACACCAATGAACATATTAGGCAGGGTGGTGGGACCCATGAAAGGGGACCTCACTGACCCAGTCTCCTGAGCTTGGGGTGACAGACGTGCACACCACATTCCTGTGACTTCACTCGGCCCAGGAACAAAATAATTGCCACCATGAAGAGCCTCCAAGATTTTGGAAGTTTCTATTTGCTTCTTGGCTTGCTTCTTTCTTTTATTGCCTACAATTTTCCATCAACTTCACACAGCATCAGCTAAAATTTCAGCATCACCAACAGAGCCACAAGCACTTATTCTTTCCATGGCCACAAAAGGTTACCACAGGATCGATTGCCTAATAGAGTCAGTGAAGGCAAAGCTTCTCAACCTTATGGCCCTTGAAATACAGTTCCTCATGTTGTGACCCAACAATAAAATTATTTTCATTCATAGATACTTCATAACTTCATTGTTGCCACTATTAGGAATCAGAATATCTGATGTTCAGCGTGCTATTAGGTGACCCCTGTGAAAGGGTCCTCCCACCACCAAAGGGGTCGCAAACCACACATAGAGAACCACTTCTTTAAGGTTTGTGTTATAAGTATATACATGCATAGACTAAACACTTAACCTAGTGAAACAGAAATCAATAACCACTAACCTATTAACTACTATCCAGCAACCTAGTATCGAATAGCCACCATCCCAGTGCTAACTACTTACAACTGCCTCAATAATGTCAGACTCTCGCAAGGAAGGTCACCGGATCTCAAAAAACTTCACACCATCGCTGGACGGACTTCATGCCTCAGTAGAGGCAGCCTCTGAGGTGCGGAAAGCCGCACTCAGAGCCAACTCCACAGTACACGGACCACAGCCTACAACCTACTGGACACCACACTACAGGCGACTGCAGCCGGACGGCTGCCTCCGTCAAGGCAACCGGGCCGCACGGGCTGCTTGGTCACGTAGGCCCCACGGTACGGCCAGACTCAGTATTGCCGGCCTCCAGGGTGCGGAATGCCGCGATCATAGCCGACTTCAGGCAGGACAGCGGAATTAAAGGTACTGGTCGCCTCAGGAAAGGCAGTGTCTAGCTTCCGGACTCACATCGTCAACGTACAAGTTCCACATCTCAGTAAAGCCTCCCTTTGCTCAACTGCGGCGGGAACAGGTGCAAAATCCACACCTACCCGTGACTTCAGTTTATTCAGGGACAAAATAATTGCTGCCCTGGACAGCCTCGATATTTTCTGCACTGTTTTTTAAAAATATATTTTCTTGATTTTTTACAGAGAGGAAGAGACAGGGATGGAGAGTCAGAATCATCGATGAGATACAAACATCGATGAGAAGGAAACATTGATCAGCTGCCTCCTGCACACTCCCCACTGGGGATGTGCCCGCAACCAAGGTACATGCCATGGACTGGAATCGAACCTGGGACCCTTGAGTCCACAGGCCAATGCTCTATCCACTGAGCCAAACCAGTTAGGGCTGCGGTGTGTTTTGGTTACTCTTTTTCTTTGTTTGTATTCTCAGGAGAATTTTTGGGTAGTGTGCAAACGGCAATAGCTGGCATTTCAGCACCACTATCTACTGACAGAAGCACAAGGTGTTATTCCTTCAGTGTCCACAACATGATAGCAGAGGACCGTTTGTGGACAGGAATTGGCTGACAGGCATCTTTTATGGTTCATGTAGTAAATACATAGATACATAGCTGTTTGCGGTATAATGATTAACTTACTTGAAGGTAAAGTAAAAACGTTTATTTTATAAAACCAGAGTACAAGTCTTCTCTATCTAAACTGTTAGCTATTATGTTTTATGGACGAAAACATGTTTAAAACTAACTAAATAGGACAAGAAAATACTCTATGCAGGAGGTATATGACAAGATGTATGTTGACATACAGGATGCTGATGACAGTGTGTGAGATAGGCTTTAGCACAGGAGCAATTGTCATTCAGTCTATTCTGCAGGAAAACACAACAGCCAAGCTCTGCCAAAACAAGGCCAGCTCCACACGCTCTGTATTGTCACTGCACGCTGTGTGTGTGTGTGTGTGTGCGCGCGCGCGCACCCTGTGCCCTCTTTATTTCAAGAAAGGCCTATGGGTGTCATTGCCTAGACTCCATGCAGACTCCCTTTCATCATCAGTGGAAAATACAACTTGAAATTGCTTTATTGTAAGGCCGCACTATATACCATTCAGTCGTCTGCAACACTTGGTCCATTTATTTGTTATTATATTTTATTGAATTTTTTAACAGATAGGAAGGAACAGGGATAGAGGGTTAGAAACATCGATGGGAGAGAGACATCCATCACCTGCCTTCTCCACACCCCATACTGGAGATGTGCCCACAACCAAGGTACATGCCCTTGACCAGAATCGGCCTGAACCTGGAACCCTTAAGTCCACAGGCTTATGCTCATAACACCGAGCCAAAACGGTTGGGGCCCCTTGGTCGACTTAATCTCTTAGAGGCTCCTTTTCTTACCATCTTTTAAAAAATTTCTTTTCTTACAATGCACTGCAGAAGGCTTTTCTGTCTGAAAGTGGGTAGTGGATGCTGTTGTTCCTTCAATGGCCACAAGATGGTAGCAGACTATCGTTTTACTCAGAAATGGGTTGACAACGTCCTTTGAGGTCTAGTATATTGTTCCATAGAGCTGGACAGTAGAAACGGTAACTTAGCTGAAGCAAAATATTAGGGTTTATCCTATAAAATCATTACATAACTATGCTATATATTTACCTTTTTGAAAAGATATATTCTATTGATTTTTTACAGAGAGGAAGGGAGACGAATAGAGAGTTAAAAACATCCATCAGCTGCCTCCTGCACACACACTACTGGGAATGTGCCTGCAACCAAGGTATATGCCCTAGACCGGAATCGGACCCGGGACCCTTCAGTCTACAGGCTGACTTTCTATCCACTGAGCAAAACCACTTAGGGCTATATTTACATTTTCATAAATCACAAAATAACACATAATTGTTCTTACCACACTTCTACAGGACTACTTTCAGTCTCAAAGACACAGGCAGGCATAGGTATCAAGCACAACTCTTCCAGTTACAACAACACATTACAAAACAACTGTGATTTTGCCATTTCTGGTTTGGCTCAGTGCACACAACATCAGCCCTATACACTGAAGGGTCCCAGTTTTAATTCCAGTCACAGACACATGCCTGCCTGGGTTGCAGGTTAACTCACCAGTAGGGGCCTGCAGGAGGCAGCCTATGATTATTCTCTCTCATCAATGATGTTTATATAACCCTCCCTCCCTCCCTCCCTCTCCCTTCATCTCTGAATTATTAATATATAATATAAAATATACATATACATATATACATATAAATATAATATATAAATATGATAAGAGTATAAACTAAAATATGTTTGCAACTACTTTACTATCAGAAAACAGTACTCAGTCATAACCGAATTTTACAGAAGTAACTGGAAAAAAATAGGACGCAGTATTGGAATTCACTAAGATACCGGAAGTAGCGACTACGTTTCATGCTGCTGAAATATAAGCAGACAGCCACCACGGAACTCATCACTGAGGTGTCCTCTGAGTAGCTAACCGTTTTCATACTCAATGACTCCTGAACCCTTTGCTCCACCACAGACTCCTGCAGGTATTCACTCGGAAATCCCTAATTCGCTCTTTTTCATCTCCTTGTGTGTGTCTCCCCATACGAACACATTCTCATCACAGCCTCTCCAGTACTGATGGCCTTAATAGTGGCGGCCTCGATGATACTGGCGGCCTCAGACACGTCCGCCTACAGGATACTGACTCTGCCAACAGTGGTGGTGGCAGGGCACTGCCACTGCGCCTGCGCGGGAAACCAGCGTCGCTGGACACAACAGTGACCCCACCGGCGCTGCTAAGCAATGAGGAGACAGCAAACGCCTGGGGAGCGGGCGAACGCGCTTGTGCTGGGAAGGAAGGCGCAGGCGCAGCCGCAGGATGGAGCCAGGGCTCCTGTGCAAGCTGGGAGATAGCTGTGGATGCACAGAGGGAAGGAAAGATGGATAGGAAAAAGAAAGGAGAAACAAGAAGGGGGGGAGAGAGGGAGGGAGGGAGGGAGGGAGGAGGGAGGAAGGAAGGAAGGAAGGAAGGAAGGAAGGAAGGAAGGAAGGAAGGAAGGAAGGAAGGAAGGAAGGAAGGAAGGAAGGAAGGAAGGAAGGAAGGAAGGGTGAACAGATGAATAGTTGGGGCTCCAAAAAGGGAAGGAAACTTGCTTTCTTTTTTAATTGTTGGACAGAGAAATGCAGAGAGAGAGCTCTTCTAACTTTCGATAGGTCATATTTTCATTTTCACTTCTTTCAAGCAATTTTATAATGTCCTTTCTTTTTTTGGACTCATTCGTTGTTTCATACTGTGACTTTTATTGCCACATATTTGGGAGTTTTCACTCACAAACAAACCTTCACTTTGATGGTAAATTGATTTATAATCAAATATGGAACATGTTAGGTCTCATCAAATAATTGAATCGATACCCCCTCTCCTGGAAACTTCACAATGGACATTCCACTTGCTTAGACCATTGTCTCTCCCCTCTGGAGTTGCCCACAATCGGGACCTACACAGACAATTATCAACCTAGAACAAGCCCGCCAAAAGCCCTTTAAAAACCTGTGACTTCCCATCTTTGGGTGCAGGACCCATGTGGGCCTCTTGCGTTCCTCCTTTGCAACCTTACAGTACTTCAACATTAGCTTTTAAAAAATTGGGATCTCATCATTCGCACATGCCTGCTGTATCCCAGGATTGTTCTAATGTTTGCTCTGTCCCTGAAAACTTGTTTTTGCCTTTGGATGTGGCTTGTAATACTTAGGGAAACATATTTCATGTCTTGGGTGTGTTAACGAAAAAAACCCATGAAACCGGTACAGAATTTTCTGAATTTATTGGAGCCTAACTGTCAACATATGCCGGAAAGCAGAACCTCAATGAATTCACAGAATGCTCCAGAGAATGGGGAGTTCATGCCTTAGTTTATAAATTTATCATCAAAGGAAAATACCTAAGCGATTTACATCAAAGTCATTGGTGATACATTAAGGAGGTGGGATAAAGCAAAGCAGGCAAATCTCTGGGATTCGGTAAAAGGGGTGAAATGATAGGCATATGATTCTTTTACATAGATGCGTACAGGATGAACAGTTGACAACACTTGCTGTTACCCTGATAACAATTACAAGGAGGGGATGTCCTGGTGCCATTTCTTATGCCTGGCGGGCTCTGAAAGACAGGGAACTTGACAGTTAACCAGATATTTCACAAACACATCTTACAGGCAAAAAAGACAAAAAGGTGATCATAAACATCAAACATGATCTTTGTCAGAGAAAACACTGGCCCAGGATGTCACTGCCCACTATAACCTGTATTGTAGTTCAATGTTATTTTTCAGACCATCCTTTGTGGTTACTTTAGGTCTCTGAGTCGGCAACACTGCCATCCAGGCTTCCGCTGAGCTTCTCAGGCTACCATGCGACTCCTTTTGGCCACAGTGTTAGAACATTGCTTTTAGCATCAGGACTATCTCCAACATTAAACACAATGGGAGGCCCGTGCTACAGTGGCCTCTCTTCATGTTAGGTCATGACCTTGGCAGCCGAGGAACACTCTTTTTATTCTTATGTTCTAAAAACAAGAACACGGAGAAACAAGATGGCGGCATAGGGTAGACACCGTATATGCAGCTGTGAACAACTATTTCAGAAAAACCACGAAAAGAACACTCGGACACCACTTGCACCCACAGGACGGCTGGCTGAGTGAAAATCCTACAACCAGAGAAGAGTCTGAGACTCAGAGCAGCAGCGGAAGCAAAGTACAGAGGTACGGAGGCGCGCGCACGGGCTCGGGGAAGGGCTGGCACAGGGGGACGCGGTTCTTTTCCAAAACGGAGAGAGCCACAAGTCCCCAGCAGCTCTGAACTCCAGCTCCAGACGAGTTTTGGAGGTCCCACAGACACCCAGAGACTAGCATCAGAAGGAAATCCAAAACGGGTTTCTCTCAGCGTTGCTTACAGCAAATATCGTGGGTCACAGAGACCTGGCGTCTATCAGCTCAGGGCTGAGAAGCGCCATAGCTGTTTGCTCCGCCCCGCCCGGCAAACTCCCCGAGGCCCCGCCCCTCCCAGGTACGTCAGAGGCTTCTGCAGCAACACCTCCTTAAAGATACAGGAGCCAGCCCCAACCCAGCGGTCACAGTGGGACTAACCTAAACAAAACAGATCCACAAGGAACACACTCGGGGCAGATGCAGTGAGCATAAAAGCTCCACTGAAACAACTCTTGCCCCATAAGGGTGTCTCCAGCACAGAAGTTCCCCCACTGTAGACACAGCTGACTCTCATAACCAAGTGGCTTAGAGGTTAATCCCTCACAGTGATCGCCTAAATCAGAAAGTGAAGAAACCAATATGAGACGAAACAGATCTCAAAGGATAGAGACGGAGGAAAGAAAACGACAGGATATAGAGTTCAAAACCACGGTTATTAGGTTTTTCAAGAAAATGCTAGAGACTGCCGATAAATATAGTGAGATCCTCAATGAATATAAAGA
>PVJC01055994.1:0-10031 GCA_004026665.1 Murina feae
ACTGTTCTCCACAGTGGCTGCACCAGTCTGCATTCCCACCAGCAGTGCACGAGTGTTCCTTTTTCTCCACATCCTCTCCAGCACTTGTCATTTGTTCATTTGTTGATGATAGCCATTCTGACAGGTGTGAGATGGTACCTCATTGTTGTTTTGATTTGCATCTCTCGGATGATTAGTGACTTTGAGCATGTTTTCATATGTCTCTTGGCTTTCTGAATATCCTCTTTTGAAAAGTGCCTATTTAGGTCCTTTGCCCATTTTTTGATTGGATTGTTTGTCTTCTTTTTGTTAACTTGTATGAGTTCCCTATAAATGTTGGAGATTAAACCTTTATCAGTGATAACATTGATGAGGTGTTCTTTAGCATTGAAACTGGTCATGACTGGGGAAAAAGAAAACACAGGCAACTCTAGACTAACTAAGGTAACAGGGGACAGGAATTGTGTGTGTACCTGAGGTCTGCAGCGGAGCCTTGTTCTGAACTCTGGCCTGTAGTTTCAAACTTTTTCTAAAAATAAAAATAAAAAATTCAATCTAATATTTCCTGAGTTCCACTAGGAAGAAGCAACAGTAAACTTTGTATCAGGTAGAATTAGGTTCATCTGTGATAAAGGATAATCCCCAAATGGTAAGTCAAATGGATAAATTCTCTGCCATGTAAAATCAAGGTGGGGCCTTAGAGGCACTACATTCTCTATACTACTAAAGGGTGAAAAGAAATGACTCCATGATTTGACTTACATAGAATCAATTCTCAATTAGCTAAACCAGAGAGGTATAAGGGCATGGACAACCACAGATTACATTAATTAAAAACCTCTCATAGTTAGTTTTGACACATTGCACATTTTGTGCAACACTGATTTTTGCATAATTATATATTTTTCTGTTAAAAAAATGACACATCTGTATATTCTGATGATTCATATTCCATCCAGAAAAAAAAGCTCAATCTGGAGAAACCAGCTTAGAAATGGTGGCAGGTAACTCACATGCAGATAATTGTGAATGTCATTTTGTCTACCCCCCTTTTTTTTTTAAGATAAAAAAAAAATGATTTTAGAGAGAGGATGAGAGAGAGATAGAAACAGCAAATGGCTGCCTCCTGCATGTTCCCTGCTGAGGATCAAGCACGCATGTGCCCTGACTGGGAATCCAATCATTGACCTCTTAGTGCATGGGTCCATGCTCAACCACTGAGCCAC
Organism: Murina feae; assembly: GCA_004026665.1. NCBI lineage: Eukaryota > Metazoa > Chordata > Mammalia > Chiroptera > Vespertilionidae > Murina > Murina feae. Next base: position 1,206 of record PVJC01055994.1, read on the forward strand.
ACTAGCCATGCTGTCTACCATCTTTTATCAAAAAGGACTTGCAGCCATTTACAAAAGTACATATGACACCATGTAATTTAGCATTTATCATATTCATTCCATCAAAACCTCATGCCAGAGTAGCTTACATATTCAGTTAGGGGTATTTGTCTTTGGAAAGTTTGTGGCTCTCCTATATAAAAAAAGCCTAATATGCAAATCGACCGAATGGAGGAATGACTGGCCGTTATGACATGCACTGACCAGCAGGGGGCAGACACTCATTGCAGGAGCTGCTCCCAGCCCGCAGACCCCAGGCCAACCAAAGTGGGTACCAGCGGGGGTCCCCAATTGCTCTGCCAGTCACTCCACAGATCAGCCCTGATTGTTGGCCAGGTCTAAGGACCCGATTTCATGTACCGGGCCTCTAGTTTAAGATAAGCTGCTAGTATGTGTAAAACTTCTACAAATAAAGGAAATAACAGCTCCCCCATATTATCCATAAATCACCACAGTTCCTGTGTAAGAGACTGACAGCAGCTGTCAGAACACAGTTTCTTTGAATGCTTTAAAAATACCATCGAAAGAGCTAGATTGTTCTTTAACAGCCTTGTTATCCTAATGAAATCACTCAGCATCCTACTCTTTGCTCCAGACACCACCAAGGTTGGGCAAAGGAAGCCCCATCTCCCCAAATGACTCTAAACACCAAGTGTAGATGACAGATTAATGATTGGATCTGCCTCCCCATTAATTTATTTGCAGGAGACACCTGTGCCAATAACCTCGTTAGGGTTTGGAGCTTGTCCCTAGAAAGGCATGCCTTTCCTCTCTCTGAATCTGCTTCCCATAATTTTTAATTACTTTCTCTTGCCTGGTGGGGAAAAGGCACATGACATGGAAAATTTTATAGGGTCTAATCATTAACCAACTCTGTTCTTGAATGGAGTTAGAGTATCAGAGAAAACGGCCTATCTCAATCCCCCTAGCTACTTTCTAAACCCACTGGCCAAAGGAATTTTCCATGGGCATTTTCTGCTGGAAGATAGCAGCAAACACTTTCGGAACATTTAGCGTGTGTCAGGCACTGCTCTGGACCCTTTCTGCAGAATTCATTTAATCCTTCAGCAATTCCATGAGGGAAATTATTGTCATTCTTGTAATTTTACAGATGAGAACCGAGTCACGGGGAGATGTCACTAGCCCCGATAGTGGAGCCAGGATTCAAAGCGCAGGTGTCCTGCTCTTACAACCATGCCCTCCCTCCTCTAGAAAAGGTACATCGTGGAAGAGAAACACAACTTTTGAACTTAACCTTCTTTGCTTTTGAACATTTATCCAAACTGTATTGGAGTTAAAGGGAGTCTGAGCTATCCCTTCAGCATCACAAAATCAAACGGATCAGTGGTAGCATCAGTATTCCAATTTCATTCCAGCAGCTGAAAGTCTGTTTGTGTATTTAGCTCTTACCTTCTACTCCTGTGATTCTCAATCTTGGCTACACACTGCAATTACCTGGAGAGTGTTGTAGAATCCTAATGCTATATTTCTCTCTCTCTCTCTCTCTCTCTCTCTCTCTCTCTCTCTCTCTCTCTCTCTCTCTCTCTCCTCTATTATCTATATCTATTAGCCTTGCTGATACCCGAAAGAATGCTTTGGGCAGAAGAAACTACAGTGCAAAGGCCTGGAGGTGGGGCAAGGCCTGCTCACTTTGAAGAACCAGGAGCTCAGGGTTGGAGTGCCTTGGTGAGGTGGAGCGGGTGAGGTTGTACAGGCACCAGGTGGTGTGAGGCCTTGCAGATCATGGGGAGGAGTTTGGACTTTATTCTGAGTGTATAGAAAAGCCCTTGAACTATACTGAGCATTAGAGTGATCTGAACTTACTTACATTTTTAAAAGGTCACCCTTTCCATAGGTGGACAGTGACGTGGAAGGAACATGTGTGGAAGATTGGAGATTCGTCAGGAGCCATATGTAGTCTTCTGTGAGAAAGAGGCCATCGACTCAGGCTGAGGAGTGAGCAGGGGAGGAAGGAGAAAAGATATGGGACTTGTTGAAAGACTGGACTTGGAGCAAGAGGGAAAATGAGGGGTCACGAAGGATTCCAGATTTCATGCCAGAAAAACTGGGTAATACCATTCACAGAAGTTAAAAAATAAAAAAAGAGTAGAGAGCAGGATGATTCTGGAGTTGAAACAGAAATCAAGAGTTCTGTTTAAGACAGAGTAAGTTTGATTTTCCTTTTCCACATCCATGTAGAACTGTCACGTGGACAGTTTAAAAATCAATGGGGGGTTATTTTTTTTCTTTCTTTTCTGTGTGTGTACATTTGAAACAGTGTCAATAAATAAGTCTCCTTTAAAAAAATTAAGCCTGGAGCTCATGAAAGAAGTCAAGCATAGAGATATAAATCTGGAATTCACCAGCATACAAACAAGTGATGTCTGAATTCTTTACAAATCACTCAAAAACTATTTTCAAAAATACATTAGCTGCTTAACTGTTTTGTTTATATGCCTTCATCAAACTTAAATGTGACCAAAAACATATTGAGACTATTCTGTAGGCACCTAGATTCTCCTTGGCCCATACCAACATTAAAGTAAATAGATTTCCCATTCAAGTCCCCAGCCATTTCCCCCCCCATTTCAAATTCAAATTATTTTCCCGACTCCTCTTAGCTTTACTAGACTATTCCCACTCCCTACAAGCCAAATAATTTCAGAAAGGAATTTTCTTTTACAAAGACACTAAAATCCTTCAGTGTGAGTTGAGCTATGAATGCCTAGGGATTGGGGTGGTTCAGTGAGCTAATGACTGCTTCCTCACCTCTGGGATCCATGTTCTAATATAGCCTTTGATTAAAGTGACTTTAAATCTTCCTGATGATCCTTGCCCTTAATATAAAGTGTGTGCCACGCTAATTTGTGTGCAGATACTTGAAGAAGTTTTTTTATCTTTCAAGCAACTGCCTGCCCATGGAACTCTCATTAGACTGGCTTTCTTACAGCTTCTATGTGTGAGTGCATATGTGAGAATGGCTTGATGAGAAACAGAGGTCTGACAATCATGTGTTTAATATAAGGCTTGTGGGTGGAAATGTACCTGCTTCTGAAAATTTTCAAGGACCATCTTGGCTTCACTCCTCCTCCTCCTCCATCTTCAGAAAATGGTTGTACAATTTTTTAAAATATATTTTTATTGATTTCAGAGAAGGGAGAGGGAGAGAGATAGAAACATCAATGATAAGAAAGACTCACTGATTGGCTGCCTCCTGCATGCCCCCTCTACTGGAGATGAGTCTGCAACCCAGGCATGTGCCCTGACCAGGAATTGAACCATGACCTCCTGGTTCACAGGTTGGTGCTCAACCACTGGACTAGGGCTTTAAATTTTTTTAACCTATAGATGCTGATCCTAACCAAAATAAATGATCAGATTCTTTAGTCATTTTTCTGTCAGCTCAGAACCAAAAAGACTCCCTCACCATGTTTATTTTTCCTTTTTTGATTTGTTAAAAATTCTTCCTTTTCCCCATAAGTATAAATCCCACCCAATTTTAAAGATTCAACTCAATCTATACTTTCCTCATGGAATGTTTCTGGAAAACTCCAGAATTTGCTCATCTTTTCTCTGAACTCCTGCAATATTTATATTCTAATCCCACCATTTGTGGCTTAACCAGATCTGCTCTTGAAATGTCGCCAAGAATTGCTAGCCTCTGAGAGTATGGTATATGGTACATTGCTTGGCATTCTCTGGTGTTTTGACCTGGATTGCACACAGAAAGCGCATGCTTGTGGATTTCACATAAGATTAAGTGCATCAATCTGGTTATACTGAAAAAGCACATGACATTAGAATTTCTTTGATAATTTCTAGACAAAGAGAACCAAAACCCAACTTTCTGAGTTATATACTGCCTCAGAGAGCTGTGTGTGTGTGTGTGTGTGTGTGTGTGTGTGTCTATGCCCAGATGACCCTGCCTTCCAGAAAATTCCATGTCCAATTGTGACTCATCTCCATCTCCACCACAGGCCCCACTCTCACCCAAGGCGTAGAGGATGATGAAGTCCAACTTGTCAGGATTTATTACTTGCTAGCAATAGATTTACACCTTTGACAGAGCTGTCAGGTTTTTGTCCCCAAACCAAATGAGCACACAGACTGATTTTCCTCCTTTCAGACTGGAGGGCAATGCTTGCATCAACTCTCAGAGACAGTTCATGTTAGTGGGTCTGGCACAAGCCAAAAGAGAGGTTGCCTCCTCATCCGAGGTTCATCACACTCCTAGCAAAGGTATTGTCTCTCTCTCACACACACACACACACACACACCGTGATTCGCCAGAGGGGTTCATGGAGGTGGTAAAGAGAGGTTGGAAGCTAGACCATGTACCTGTGTAAACCCTTAATAAATGACATTGAAGCATCCAAGTCTGTGTTTCTACAATGAATGAGGCAGCTAGATTAGCACATTTGCTAAAGAAACATCCTCTGAGACTTGCAGGGACCAGCTTTGTAAAAGACCAAGTAAGAAGAGATTAGTCGTTTTAGTAGGTTAGTGATTAATCAGTTATAATGTCAATAGATGCTCAAAATGAGTCCAGATGAGTTGTAAATAGTAAAAGGTGCACAAAAGTAAGGGATCAAGAGGTGGAGGAAAGTGGATTCCCAAGTGGAACCAGGCTCAGATTAGGGCTTCTCACTTTTAAAATGTCAAAGAAAACATCACTTGTCATGGTTTTTATACTAACAGCTCCAGGGTAAATAATATCAGGGAAATCACATTTAAGAAAAATTTCAAGGGAGTAATTCTGGGAATAGAGAGTATCCTTGATATGTCCATCCTTCCCAGTCATCCTCATATCAAATATTCTTCCCCCACTCAGTAACAATTGACAACCATCACTGTACAAGTTAAAGGGGTACAGCATGATGGTTTGTTTGATTTACATATATTGTGAAATAATTACAATGTTTAGTTAACATCCATCATCTCATAAGGATACAATTTTTTTAAAAAAGGAAAAAATGCTCCATGTGATGAGAATTCTCAGGACTTACTCTAACAACTTTCCCAGATAGCACACAGCAGTCTGGTTATCTGTCACGATCCTGCGTATTTGCGTGGTATCAACTGCGATGTTCCCTCCTTCATTTTTTTATTTTTTGTTTATCTTAAAAAAAATAGCTCTTAGATTCTTTGACTTTTTTTTGGTCTTTATTCCATGTATTTCTGCTCTGATCTTCATTTCCTCTTTTTTTCTGCTAACTTTGGGCATAGTTTGTTCTTCTTTTTCTACTTCATTGATATGTAAAGTTATATTGTCCTTCTGAGATCTTTTTTTTTTTTAATGTAGGCTTTTATCACTATAAATTTCCTTCTTGCCACATCCCATAAATTTTGGTATGTTGCATTTCCATTTGTTTCAAGTTGTTGTTTTTAATTTCCCTTTTGAGGGCTTTCCCTGCTCCCCCCTCCCCCCAACACACACACACACACACAGCTTGCTCAGGAGTATCTTGTTTAACCTCCAAATACTTGTGGATTTTCCACTCTTCTTCTTGTCAATGATTTCTATTTTCATAGCATCATGGTAAAAAAAAAAAGATATTTGGGATGACTTCAATTATCTTAAACTTGCTAAGACTTGTTTTGTGACATATTATCTGCACTGGAGACTGTTCTGTGTGCCCCTGAGAAGAATGAGTCTCTCTGTTGCCATGTCCTTTTCCTGTCTTCTAGATTCATTTGGTAGAACATGGTAGTTCAAGTCCAGAAGTCCAGTGTTTCCTCATTGATTTTCTGTCTGATCTATCCATTTTCTTTTTTGTAAATCTTTATTGTTGAAATATTACATAGACTCCCTTTCCCCCCACATTGACCCCATATAACCTGCCCCTACCCCTGCCCCAGGCCTTCACCACCCTGTTGTCTGTGTCCGTGGGTTATACAGAGATGCATACAAGGTCTTTGGTTGATCTCTTCCCACCCACCCACCCTCCCTGACTGTCCCTCTGAGTGATCTATCCATTGATGAAAGTGGAGTACGACAGTCCCTTACTATCAATGTCCTGTGTATTTCTCTTTAGATCTATTCATATAATGTCCTTTACAATTCAAGTCTAGTTTCAATTTCCCTACCCAGCCTCAAGCGTGTGCTCAAACACAATCCACCAAACAGGACACTTGCCTGCTGCCAGACCTTAGGATACAGATGTCCTACCCATGTGCCTGGTGTGTCCTACTTTTGTTTGCCTCCCAAGGAAAACAAAATATGCTGCATACTCAGAGGAAGGAAGGAAGGGATTCACGCTGGTTATGCTTCTATTTAAGACCTCTGTCTGGCTGTGGGTGATTCGAGCACAAGCGGCTTTGTGTCCATGAGGCTTGCTTTAGCCCACCCACCCCCACTCAGGCTCTGACCTCCTCCCCGGGATCATGTTCATCACCTGGAGTGAAAGCCGACAGGAATGAGCAGCGGACACACACGCATTGTCATGCATGACCGGCCAGCAGCCATCAACGGCAATTAAACATGGCGAGCTGGGGATCTCTTTGGACAGGTTCAAGTTCCCTGGCACTGCTGTGATTAGATGTTTGCGCTGTTTCCCTGTAGTCAGGATGTGACATACTCCTTCCTCTTGCTCTTTTCTCCTCCCTTGGGTGCCATCCTGGCCCTGCCTGACCACCCAGCGCAGACGTTTAGGTAACTTGGTTTCAACGAGAGAAGTGGATGCAAGAGGAACCAAGCCAGAAGAGGTCCTGCTTCAAGGGAAATTGGGTTTTAAAAATATGACATTCTTTTCCAGATGCACGACTTTACCTTAGAAGATAGAATAACCTTCCTTCCAAGACAGAGTTCCTGCCACGACTTCCTTTTCCTTGTGGTAATTTGTGTTCTAAGTGGGTTTTACAATTTGGCTGCTTTAGAATGCTGCTGTTTTCAGGGGGGCGCAGAGAATGCTCAGTTGGCCTTTTCAAGTTCTTTTGGTAACTTAATTCTCACAATGTTTGAGGTAGTTAGGTTGCTGTAATTCTTTTTTTTTTAAAGTATATTTTTATTGATTTCAGAGAGGAAGGGAGATGGGGAAAAAGATAGAAACATCAATGATCAGAGAGAATCATTGATCAGCTGCCTCCTATATGCGCCACACTGGGGATGGAGCCCTCAACCCTAGCATGTGTCTTGACTGGGAATCGAACCGTGACCTCCTGGTTCATAGGTCAATGCACAACCACTGAGCCATGCCAGCCGTCACTGTAATTCTTAAAATAGCTGGTACGTAAGGTAGCAGAATTTTATTTAAGAAATGGGCCTTTCAAGGAAAAGAAACCGCTCGTTCTAACAGGGTTACCTACCTAATTGGGAGTGTTAGTGGAAAGGAATTGATAAAAGACAGGAACTCTGCGTCTACAAATAAAAGCTGAGGGGGGAATTGTCATTGATCTTCTGCCCCTACGATCTGCCTACAATCACGACTAACTTCCCTTCGTCTGAGCATGCCTTTGGTTCCTGTATTAACTGAGTAATTCACAAATATGTAGAGAATTCCTTCTATGTGAAAGGAAGGGGCATTTGTAGAGGAGGGATACAGAAAGTATAGTTCAATGTGACAAACACTTGCTAAGCCCTGTATCAGGAACTATCCTAGGCACTGGGCTACAATGAGAATTAAGTTCAGGTGTCCCATGTCACAGAGAATATGCAAATATATCTAAACTAATAAAAGCAAAATATTAAAATTAACCGTTTCTCCGAGACAGGTAAGCCACGCCCACCAGCCAATCAGAGCGGCTGTATGTAAATTAGCCCAGCCAACATGGCAGCCGCCACTCACGGACCTGAGTAAACGGCTGTTTCCATTGCGGCAGGAGCGAAAGTGAAGCTGCGCCCGCTCAGCTCAGCTCCGCTTAAACTGGCTCTAGCGAAACACACCTTTGAAACAATGTAACAATCATAGAATCCTCTGGAGCTGAAGGAAAGAGCAGCCTGGGCCTAACCAGTAAAAGTAACAATTGTTTCATTATAGACGCAGCGACGTGAGGCAGAGGAGGCTTCGTTAGTTAGAAGGCCGCCTTAAAGGAACAGTGTATCAATTATAAAAGATAAACAACCTAGCAACCTGCGTCCAGCCAGCCTTGCTGGGACGTTGGGCAATGGGAGCTGTGAGCAGCCTTAAAGCCCCTCACCCAGGCTTGTCAGGCATGCCAGCAGGTGGACATCCCCCGCGGGGGCCCAGACTGAGAGAGGGCACAAGCCGGGCTGAGGGACCCCCACCCCCTGAGTGCACAGAGTGGCTGCAGGGCGGGACAGCGCAGGACCCAGGACCCATGAGTGGGAAAGAAGCGGCAGGGTTGGGGGGCACCGGGAAGCGGGAAAGAGGCGGCAGGGGGTCAGCGGCCTGCTTGGTGGGCTTCCCAGGCCCTTTGCGGGGCATCGGGGAGCGGGTAAGAGGTGGCAGGGGGTCGGCAGCCTGCTTGGCAGCTGTCCAGGCCCTTGGAGGGGCATCGGGGAGCGGGAAAGAGGCGGCAGGGGGTCAGTGGCCTGCTTAGTGGGCTTCCCAGGCCCTTTGCGGGAGCCGGGGTCCTGCTTGGCAGCTCCCAGACCCCTTGGTGGCACCGAGAAGTGGGAAAGGAAGGCTGCAGGGGACGGGTGAGTGGGAAAGAGTTGGCGGCCTGCTTGGCGGCTTCCCAGGTCCCTTCCGAGGATCAGGGAGCAGGAAAAGGCTGGCCTGACCACGAGGCGGGGTTTTCCCTGCTTTCTGGTGGCTGGAGGAAGATGGGCAGTAGGCAAGCTTGGGAGGCAGGCAGCACCCAGCCCTGGTCACAGCTCAAAAAAGA
>PVJC01055995.1:0-10028 GCA_004026665.1 Murina feae
AAATTTATTGATTTCAGAGAGGAAAGGAGAGGGGGAGAGAGAGAAACATCATGATGAGAGAATCATGGACCGGCTGCCACCTGTGTACCCCCTACTGGGGATCGAGCCTGCAACCAGAGTCTGTGCCCTGATCAGGAATCCAACCCTGACTTCCTGGTTCATAGGTTGATGTTCAACCACTGAGCAACACTGGCCGGGACATACAGGCATTTGAAGCCGGCTGAGTGGTGTCTAATATATAAACGTTAAATAAAGCCCAAGCACAGCAATTAGAAATTTTAACCTCATTTTTGCTGAGCACTTCCTGCCTGGTCCCCTCTTCCTCTCAGATAAATGCCAACGTCTGACTGTGCGTTGAGAACAGATCCTAGGAGGGACCCTCAGCCCACGGCTCATGGAGAAGGATGGTGTCGGGAGGAGGAAATATTCACAGAAAATAACAGTGACCCCTGACCCCAGACTAGGAAAGCCCACCAGGGCTTCCTCCCCACCCCCTGCCCAGCCCTGGGGAAGGGCCCCTTTCTCCTCGGGGCCCCTGGGGTGCACGGGAAGGAGGCCTCCAGCCACCAGGAGTGAGTCCCATACAAGACAGAACCGAGTCCCGCACAGAAGGGGATGCGCCTCTAAGGGGCTGTCCCTGCTCTGGCCCTGACCTGAGCCCTGACCCTGGTCTAATAGTTGGTGCAGGAGCCGCCCCTTGAGTCCTAACCACTGAGCAGCCCAGGGAGCTGTGGTCAGACTCCCCCTGAGGACGCCAAGGTGATGGGGAGGCCGCAAGAGCGGACCCCTGGCCTGGCCCTGGGGCAGGGGCAGCAGACAGAGCAGTGGAAGGCAGAGCTGGTCTCTCATGGGTTCTGGCCCCCAGGTCACTCAATGGTGTGTCTGGGCCTGGACACTAGAGGGCGCTGGGTGCTCAGAGCTGGGACCAACCCCCTGACAAAGCCCAGGACCATCTGATGCTCAGGGCTGTCAGCTGTGACTCCCCCAAACCTAGGCCCCACACAACCCCACCCCCGCCCATACCAATGGCCATCCTCAGGCAGAGGCAGCTGCCCCAGGGCCCCATAGGGATAAAATAGTTGGGGGTCTCATTTGCATAAAGGCCCCTCCCTCCCGCAGACTATGAAGAGGGGAAGGGAGAGGTGTGGGGAGCTCTGCTTCAGCTGTGGGGCCTCAGGAGGCAGGACTCAGGGATGACCCCCACCATGGCCTGGGCCCCTCTCCTCCTCACCCTCCTGGCTCACTGCACAGGTGACTGGATGAGGGACAGGGAAGGGGCCTTGGGGAGACACATGGGCCCTGCTTCCTCCTCGTGTCTCCAGACCCAGACTCACCATCTCTGTGTGTCCCCCTCTTGCAGGATCCTGGGCCCAGTCTGTGCTGACTCAGCCGTCCTCAGTGTCGGGGTCCCCGGGCCAGAGGGTCACCATCTCCTGCACTGGAAGCAGCTCCAACATTGGGGGTTACTATGTGTCCTGGTACCAGCAGTTCCCGGGAAAGGTCCCCAAATGTGTCATCTATGGTAATAGCAACCGACCCTCAGGCGTCCCGGACCGATTCACTGGCTCCAAGTCTGGCAGCTCAGCCTCCCTGACCATCACGGGGCTGCAGGCAGAGGACGAGGCCGACTTTTACTGCTTATCATGGGACAATAGTCTCAAAGCTTGCACAGTGCTGCAGGCCTGTGGGGAAGTGAGACAAAAACCTCTCTCATCTGCGAAGGGGTGAGCCCTCCAGCAGCTGCTGCTCAAACTATGAAGCAGGAGGTCACGGTTTGATTCCCGGTCAGGGCACATGCCCGGGCTGGATTGGGCAGGAGGCAGCTGATGCATGATTCTCTCACTATTGATGTTTCTCTCTCTCTCTCTGCCTCTCCCTTCCTCTCTGACATCAATAAAAATATATTGCCCTGACCGGTTTGGCTCAGTGGATAGAGCATCGGCCTGCGGACTCAAGGGTCCCAGGTCTGATTCCGGTCAAGGGCATGTACCTTGGTTGCGGGCACATCCCCAATAGGGGGTGTACAGGAGGCAGCTGATTGATGTTTCTCTCATCGATGTTTCTAAATCTCTATCCCTCTCCTTTTCTCTCTGAAAAAAATCAATAAAATATATTTTTTTAAAAAAGGTCACGTAGGACGCAGAGGGTCTCCCAGTGGATGCAGAGGGTGAGCATGTGGGGCGAGGCAGCAGGGCCATGGCACCCTCAGCCCCAGGCGCCTCATGTGCCTTGCCAGCTCAGCCTGGTTCAGGGACCATGAGGGGGCAGGTGAAAGGCTTAGAGAAGACGGACAAGGGAATGACAGCGGGTCTCGGTGGGACGCTGCCCCTCTGATGGACAGCGCCCGCGCCCACAAGCCGGGTCTCACTCCATAGCAGACGCCACGAGGGAAAGGGGGGGCGAGATCCGGGTGTTTACAACCTTCTCGTGGGTTTGGATCCTACTCCACTACTCGCACCCGAACTCCATCAAGCCCACATCACTCAGGCCCGTGGGCCACGTGTTTGGACTCTCGATTCAGCTCACAGCTAGAGCTGTCGGCTGTGATTGCGCTGAGAGGGCTCAGCCCTCCAGCTGGGCCTTGCATTTATGCACAGGAAGGAGCAGCCACCTGGGCCGCCTTTATGCCCAGCAGCCGGGAGGCCATGTGCCTCCGACTCCCCTGGGCTGATGGGATCGCCTCTTTAATCGCCTCAGCAGGGCCTTTGTCCGTCATGGGCTTCAGCTGGGCCTTTTCTGGGGACTCCTGGCTGGCAGGCCTGTGACCAGCCCTCAGGGGTGTCCTCATGCCCGTCCCTGAGTGGACAGGCCTGCCCCAGGGTCAGGGTCAGCAGCGCTGGCTCTGGGAGGAGATCTGGCTCAGGGCCTCAGTGGAGCCTGCAGACAGCTGGCCTGGGATGTGGGGAGGGCTGGTTCCCACATCCCTGGGAAGGTCCCCTGCAGGGACAGGATGGGTTCCTGACCCCGGATCAGAGGGGCTGTCCTGAGGCAGATGGGGGCTGCCTGGGCCTCAGCCTGAAGGTAGAGGCGGCTGCGGGCTCTGCAGCTGCCTGAGCAGCCTGCTCTGCTCCGTCTAGGTCCAGGGTGGTGGTGGCAGCAGCCTCAGCCACCTCTCCACAGAGACTGACACGGGCACACCAGGGTGGTGGCCAGAGAGCACCATGGCCAGTGCAGCTACAGTGGCTGAGGGTGGTCTGGGCCAGGGGCAGGCCCCCAGGCTGTGCCACACCCACCTCTCCCACCAGGAGAGGGTGCCATGGCCAAGAGTGATGAGAATCAGCCCCCCACCTGCCCAGGCTTGGGCATACAAGCCCCATGCATCTTTCAGCAGCCACTACCACCTCAGACGCCATGCCTACCAGAGAGTAGCCACGCCCACCTCCCAGCACTCTGGCTCCTACCTCCCATGTGCCTGTCATTCTTACTCATCCCTTAACTATCGATCATCCACAATCACATACAGTCATTTCAAGGTGGCTGAATGGCGACTAATATATAAACGTTAAATGAAGCCCTAGCACAGCAATTAGAATTTATAACCCCATTTTTGCTGAGCACGTCCTGCATGGTCCCCTCTTCCTCTCAGATAAATGCCAACGTCTGACTGTGCGTTGAGAACAGATCCTAGGAGTGACCCTCAGCCCACGGTTCATGGAGAACGATGGTGTCGGGAGGCGGAAATATTCACAGAAAATAACAGTGACCCCTGACCCCAGACCAGGAGAGCCCACCAGGGCTTCCTCCCCACCCCCTGCCCAGCGCTGGGGAAGGGCCCCTTTCTCCTCGGGGCCCCTGGGGTGCACGGGAAGGAGGCCTCCATCCACCAGGAGTGAGTCCCATACAAGACAGAACCGAGTCCCGCACAGAAGGGGACGCGCCTCCACGGGGCTGTCCCTGCTCTGGCCCTGACCTGCGCCCTGACCCTGGTCTAAGAGTTGGTGCAGGAGCCGCCACTTGAGTCCTGACCACTGAGCGGCCCAGTGAGCTGTGGTCAGACTCCCCCTGAGGACGCTGAGTAGAGACTAAAGGTGCCTCAAGGTGAATGGGAGGCCAGGAGAGGGGACCCCTAACCTGGCATTAGGGCGGGGGCAGTGGACAGAGCAGTGGAAGGCAGAGCTGGTCTCTCATGGGTTCTGGCCCCCAGGTCACTCAATGGTGTGTCTGGGCCTGGACACTAGAGGGCGCTGGGGGTTTGTTGCTGAGGGATCTGGGTGCTCAGAGCTGGGACCAGCCCCCTGACAAAGCCCAGGACCATCTGATGCTCAGGGCTGTCAGCTATGACTTCCCCAAACCTGGGCCCCACACAATCCCACCTCACCCATACCAATGGCCATCCTCAGACAGAGGCAGCTGCCCCAGGGCCCCTTAGGGATAAAATACTTGGGGGTCCTCATTTGCATAAAGGCCCCTCCCTCCCGCAGACTATGAAGAGGGAAGGGAGAGGTGTGGGGAGCTCTGCTTCAGCTGTGGGGCCTCAGGAGGCAGGACTCAGGGATGACCTCCACCATGGCCTGGGCCCCTCTCCTCCTCACCCTCCTGGCTCACTGCACAGGTGACTGGATGAGGGACAGGGGAAGGGGCCTTGGGAAGACACATGGGCCCTGCTTCCTCCTCTTGTCTCCAGACCCAGACTCACCATCTCTGTGTCTCCCCCTCTTGCAGGATCCTGGGCCCAGTCTGTGCTGCCTCAGCCGTCCTCAGTGTCGGAGTCCCTGGGCCAGAGGGTCACCATCTCCTGCACTGGAAGCGGCTCCAACATTGGCCGTGGTAACTATGTGTCCTGGCACCAACAGGTTCCAGAAAAGGCCCCCAAATGTGTCATCTATGGTACTAGCAGTCGACCCTCAGGGGTCCCGGACCGATTCTCTGGCTCCAGGTCTGGGAATTCAGCCACCCTGACCATCACGGGGCTGCAGGCTGAGGACGAGGCCGACTATTACTGCTCATCATGGGACAGCAGTCTCAGTGCTGGCACAGTGCTGCAGGCCTGTGGGGAAGTGAGACAAAAACCCCTCTGGTCTGCGAGGGGGGGGACTCTCCAGCAGCTGCCTGCTGGGCTCAGCCTGTGACCTGTGGCCTCTGCTTATTTCCTTGCTGATGCCCTGGGCCCAGGGACCTTGCCTGGGAGTAAAGGGTCCTCCCTCCCTTCAGGCCTCCATGTCACTCAGGGCAGCGCTTTCCCAGGCTCAGGGTCCTGGAGGAAGGATAAGGCCTCTCCCCACCCTCGGGGCCCAGTTCCCTCCCCCTGGGCTGCACTCACGGGACCTGTGAGGCTGAGAAGAGTGACAGCTGGTCCGGGCCCTGCCCCTGCCTGGGGCTCGGCTCTGTGTGCTGTGCTGGAAGCACCACTTGCCCTGTTGGCCTCCCATCATGATTTCCTCCCTTTAACCAGTGCACTTGGGTCACTAGTAGATTTGCTTTGTGATTTTAAGCACAACAATCGGCCATTCACAGCTATGAAACTATAGCAGGTTGGGGGGTGCCATGGTGGGCGATGAAGGGGGTGGTCCAGGTGGGTGAAGGGCTCAAGGAGTGGAAACTTCGGGCTGTGACTACCTGGCTCTGGGTGTGTGGACGGCAGGGGACCCGGCAGGGAGCGCTGTCATGTCGTGTCTGTGAGAGCGGCCGGAAGACTGGATCCTAACTGCCCTCCGCACAAGAAATAGCAAAACCTGCAGCCGTGTGTGATGGCAGAGGTCAAGGAGACGCATTCTCGCGATGGTTTTGGAGGATACACCACAGAGTCATCATGTTGTGCCCCTGACACCAATTAATGTCAATCACATCTCAAAGAAAAATAATAAAATTATAATGAATCTGAAACTTTTGTCCACAGAATAACCAGCACAAGGAAGTCTATAGCAGCTTTATTAACCCCCTAGCCTGAGAGCAGCCAGGAGTTGGTGCCTAGAGGTCTGTTGCAGCCATGCGTGGCGGGGAGGTCCTCCAATAAGGGGCCTGATTTAAAAGGCGATGTGGCCCAGCTGGCGTGGCCCAGTGGATTGAGTGTCGACCTATGAACCAGGAGGTCACATTCAATTCCTGGTCAGGCAGGACACATGTCCAGGTTGCAGGCTCCATCCCCAGTGGGAGGTGTGCAAGAGGCAGCCAATCCATGATTCTCATGATTGATGTTTCTCTCTCTCCCTCTCCCTCTCCCTTTCTCTCTGAAATCAATAAACATAAATTAAAAAAAAAGAAGAAAGGCTGATTTGGAGCTTTTTAAATACCTAGATCTTCAAAGCACCTGAAGCACCCTTCTTCCTGCTTGGTTAGGGTTCCTCCAACCTCAGACCCTTCCCCTCCCCCATCTCATGTTAATGATTGAATTCACCTCCAGCTTCTATTGGTCATCAGCGAAAACTGCCTGAATGTGTGGCCCAAAGGTTGAGAGGCCCATTGACCTGTGACCCTCGAAAGTGGGGTCTCTGCTTCCTCACTTTGCTCCCAGGGCTGGGCACCCTGACTTGAAGCTGCGGGTCTGCTGCTCACAAGGTGCTGTCCAGTGTCTGTGGCAGGTGCTTCTGTTCCTGGGATGGATGGAAGCTCATAGAAACTCCTCTTGGGGGTCACTACACAGCGACTCGGGATTTCCAACTGGTAGGGCCAGATCACAGTGACTTTAAGCAAAAAATTGGAAATTCACACCCTAATGGGTTTGGCTCAGTGGATAGAGCATCGGCCTGCAGACTGAAGGGTCCCAGGTTCGATTCCAGTCAAGGGCATGTACCTTGGTTTCAGGCACATCCCTAGTGGCGAGTGTGCAGGACGCAGATGATCGATGTTTCTCTCTCATTGATGTTTCTAACTATCCCTCTCCCTTCTCTGTAAAAATCAATAAAATATATTTTAAAATTGGCAATTCACAACTATCAAACTATAACATATGGTGGGTTGCCAGAGGTACAACTCCCAACTCACAACTGAAATGTAAAGTGATGATAGAAATTCGTGTATTCACACCTTTCCAACCCAGAGCAGAAGGCACTCCATTTCCAATGCTTTTCCATCAATACTTCTACCCACAATTTCCATCAACATGCATCATCCTAGAATTTTACAATCAGCCTTATTGTGACTTTTACATATAATAACACACATGCATTTAAAAATGTATTGATTTCAGAGAGGAAAGGAGAGGGGGAGAGAGAGAAACATCAATGATGAGAGAGAATCATGTATCGGCTGCCTCCTGTATACCACATAATGGGGATCGAGCCTGCAACCTGAGCCTGTGCCCTCATCAGGAATCCAACACTGATTTCCTCATTCACAGATTGATGGTCAACCACTGAGTGACACTGGGTAATAGGCAGTTGAGGTTAGCTGAATGGTCGCTAATATACAAACATTAAATAAAGCCCTAGCACAGCAATGAGAAATTTTAACGCCATTTTTGCTGAGAACGTCCTGCATGGTCCCCTTTTCCTCTCAGATAAATGCCAACGTCTGACTGTGCGTTGAGAGCAGATCCTAGGAGTGTCCCTCAGCCCACGGCTCATGGAGAACGATGGTGTCGGGAGGAGGAAACATTCACAGAAAATAACAGTGACCCCTGACCCCAGACTAGAAAAGGCCTCGAGGACTTCCTCCCCACCCCCTGCCCAGCGCTGGGGAAGGGCCCCTTTCTCCTCGGGGCCCCTGGGGTGCACGGGAAGGAGGCCTCCAGCCACCAGGAGTGAGTCCCATACAAGACAGAACCCGAGTCCCGCACAGAAGGGGACGCGCCTCCATGGGGCTGTCCCTGCTCTGGCCCCACCTGCGCCCTGACCCTGGTCTAAGAGTTGGTGCAGGAGCTGCCACTTGAGTCCTGACCACTGACCAGCCCAGGGAGCTGTGGTCAGACTCCCCTGAGGACGCCGAGTAGAGACTGAAGGTGCCCCAAGGTGATGGGGAGGCCATGAGAGGGAACCCCAGGCCTGGCCCTATGGCTGGGGCAGTGGGCAGAGCCTGGGAAGGCAGAGCTGGTCTCACATGGGTTCTGGCCCCCAGGTCACTCAATGGTGTGTCTGGTCCTGGACACTAGAGGGCGCTGGGGGTTAGTTGCTGAGGGATCTGGGTGCTCAGAGCTGGGACCAGCCCCCTGACAAAGCCCAAGACCATCTGATGCTCAGGGCTGTCAGCTGAGACTTCCCCAAACCTGGGCCCCACACAACCCCACCCCACCCATACCAATGGCCATCCTCAGGCAGAGGTACCTGCCCCAGGGAACCATAGGGATAAAATAGTTGGGGGTCTCATTTGCATAAAGGCCCCTCCCTCCCGCAAACTATGAAGAGGGAAGGGAGAGGTGTGGGGAGCTCTGCTTCAGCTGTGGGGCCTCAGGAGGCAGGACTCAGGGATGACCTCCACCATGGCCTGGGCCCCTCTCCTCCTCACCCTCCTGGCTCACTGCACAGGTGACTGCATAAGGGACAGGGAAGGGGCCTTGGGAAGACACATGGGCCCTGCTTCCTCCTCTTGTCTCCAGACCCAGACTCACCATCTCTGTGTCTCCCCCGCTTGCAGGATCCTGGGCCCAGTCTGTGCTGACTCAGCCGTCCTCAGTGTCGGGGTCCCCGGGCCAGAGGGTTACCATCTCCTGCACTGGAAGCAGCACCAACATTGGGGGTGGTTACTATGTGTATTGGTACCAGCAGCTCCCGGGAAAGGCCCCCACACTCCTCATCTATGATGATAGCAACCGACCCTCAGGGGTCCCTGACCGATTCTCTGGCTCCAGGTCTGGCAGCTCAGGCACCCTGACCATCACGGGGCTGCAGGCTGAGGACGAGGCTGACTATTACTGCCAGTCCTATGACAGCAGTCTCAATGCTCCCACAGTGCTACAGGCCTGTGGGGAAGTGAGACAAAAACCCCTCTGGTCTGCGAGGGGGGGAACTCTCCAGCAGCTGCCTGCTGGGCTCAGCCTGTGACCTGTGGCCTCTGCTTAATTCCTTGCTGAAGCTCTGGGCCCAGGTTGATCCAGGGACCCTCCTGGGAGTAAAGGGTCCTCCCTCCCTTCAGGCCTCCACGTCACTCAGAGCAGAGCTTTCCCAGGCTCAGGGTCCTGGAGGAAGGATAAGGCCTCTCCCCACCCTCGGGGCCCAGTTCCCTCCCCCTGGGCTGCACTCACTGGTCCTGTGAGGCTGAGAGGAGTGACAGCTGGTCCGGGCCCTGCCCCTGCCTGGGGCTCGGCTCTGTGTGCTGTGCTGGGAGCACCACTTGCCCTATTGGCCTCCCATCATGATTCCCTCCCTTTAGCCAGTGCACCTGGGTCACTAGTAGATTTGCTTTGTGATTTTAAGCACAACAATTGGCAATTCACAGCTATGAAACTATAGCAGGTTGGGGGGTGCCATGGTGGGCGATGAAGGGGGTGGTCCCGGTGGGTGAGGGCTCAAGGAGTGGAAACTCCGGGCTGTGACTACCTGGCTCTGGGTGTGTGGACGGCAGGGGACCCGGCAGGGAGCGCTGTCATGTCGTGTCTGTGAGAGCGGCCGGAAGACTGGATCGTAACTGCCCTCCGCACAAGAAATAGCAAAACTTGCAGCCGCGTGTGATGGCAGAGGTCAAGGAGACGCATTCTCGCGATGGTTTTGGAGGATACACCACAGAGTCATCATGTTGTGCACCTGACACCAATTAATGTCAATCACATCTCTATTAAAAATGAAATAAAATTATAATGAATCTGAATCTTCTGTCCACAGAAAACCCAGCACATGGAAGGCTATAGCAGCTTTATTTACCCCTTTAGACTGAGAGCAGCCAGGAGTCTGTGCCTGGAGGTCTGTGACAGCTGTGAGTGGCAAGATGTCCTCTAATAAGAGGCTGTATTTAAACAGGTGATGTTGGCTGGCTGGTGTTGCCCAGTGGTTCAGCATCAACCTATGAACCAGGAGGTCACGGTTAGATTCCAGGTCAGGGCACTCGCCCAGGTTGTGGGCTCGATCCTCAGTGTGGGAGAGCTGGAGGCAGCCGGTGAGTGATTCTCTCTCATCATCGATGTTTCTATGTCTTTCTTCCTCTCTGAGGTCAATAAAAAT
>PVJC01055996.1:0-10028 GCA_004026665.1 Murina feae
GTGGGTGCTGTTTTGTTTTGTGGGTTTTTTGTTTTTGTTTTTAATATATTTTTATGGATTTCAGAGAGGCAGAGAGATAGAAACATCAATGATGAGAGAAAATCATTGATTGGCTGCCTCCTGCACACCCCCTACTGGGGATGGAGCCCACAATCCAGACATGTGCCTTTGACTGGAATTGAACCTGGGACCTTTCAGTCCACAGGTTGATGCTCTATCCATTGAGCTAAATTGGCCAGGGCTTGTTTCTTTTTTAAATTAATTAATTAATCCCCCCCCTTTCTTTTAGGGCTTATTTTTATAAAAACCTCAATCCTATAATTTTCTGGGGATTGCTAACCTATTGTAAGCATTTGCTGTTTTGCATTGCAAAGATTAACATTGTTGCTTAGGTTTTTTGAAAGGTTACAGAGGTAACCTGTGCTATGAAAACAGTGTAGACCTGAGCCTCCAGCCTAATGTGTAACTTACGGATTGTCTGCAGGTTTCTTTTCTTTTTTTCTTGTTGGAAGGTCGCGTTTCTTCCCTATCACGCACAGTCACAGTTGAGGCACACTCAGCCGTAAACGGGCAGCCGCTGCCGGTACGCAGGCCCGCAGTTTCCCAGCACCAGGCGCTGTGCTTGCAGGGACCGCACCTCCCGCACAGGCGGAGCTGTGCTCACAGCCCGTCGTACACTTACAGGCGTAGACCACGGGGACAGAAGTCTCACGAAGCAAACCATGGACTCCGTTTTCTGTTCTGTTGTTTTTTATTTTTATTTTTGTTTTTAATTCTGGCATCATGTCTTAGATTGATTTCATGATAGAGTTTCAAAGATAGTTCCTTCTGGAAGAATATTTGCATTTTAACTAAAAAGGCGGAATGCATTGCAATAACTGCCTTTTTAGACCATATGTTAGTGATTTTCAAAATTTTAACATTTAATATTGACTATTTTTCATGAGCTTTTGAAATAGTATGGACTAAATATTTAAAGCAAATTGATTAGAAGAAACAAAATCCTACTGTATTAATAAGATATGGTGGTCACGTTTTTTTATACGTGCCATGTGTTCGTTCTTTAGTGATTTTTTACTTCCAAGTACTTGGTAGCACATAGTTTTAAGTTTTGTTGACTATAACGTACTGCACCAGCGCGTTTCATCCACGTGCGACCTTGTTCTCCCTCCAGGAGCAGCCTAACCAAGTCAACTACGGGAACATTTGCACAGGCCTGGAAGTGCTGAGCCTCTTGCTCGCTGTCCTCCAGGCTCCGGCCATCCTCAGTAGCTTCAAGCCCCTGCAGCGCGGAATCGCTGCCTGCATGACGTGTGGGAACACCAAAGTGTTGCGAGCCGTCCATAGCCTTCTCTCGCGCCTGATGAGCATTTTCCCAACAGAGCCAAGTATGTTGCCATTCCCCTGGGAGCCTTTCCGGTGGATGGGTGGCCACAAAGCTTGTCGTCGGAGAGGGCTCATCCTCCAGTTGCTATTTGGAGCTATTTTATTATGTCACTTTTTTTTACATTTTCAGCCTTTTAAAAAAAAATTATCATGAGCACTTTACAGCAGTAGTCACTGCATCCTGGTTTTTGTCTGCTTTGGAAATGCAGTCCTTCGTCAGCTGAGCATTGCTGATTCTGTAAGGGGTTGAAGGGAAGTTGGGTGAAAATATTTTGTCAAACGGTGAACGATTGACAAAGTAAATACATTTAGAGTGAGTTCAGGTGGGATAAAAGGTCGTCAGCTTTGCAAAGTAGGAGCCCTGCCCAGAGGTGAGCACCACTGGGAGGGAAGTTGCCGTAGCTCAGCCTTAGGGTGAGGGATGCTGATGTCCCCGGGCCTGGACAGGCCTAAGAACCCAAACCACAGAGCCCAGCTGCTTGCTTCTGTTTCAGGCACGTCCAGTGTGGCCTCCAAGTACGAAGAGCTGGAGTGCCTCTATGCGGCCGTAGGGAAGGTCATCTACGAGGGGCTCACCAACTATGAGAAGGCCACCAACGCGAACCCCTCCCAGCTCTTCGGTGGGTATGCGCAGGCTTGGTTTTCCCAGCACTGGTTCAGTTTGGCGTTGTTGTGTCTGTGCTCCCTGGTCAAGCTTTCCTTAGACGGGAAAGGCTCAGGCCCTCTGGGGTCTTTGAGGGTGTCGGTGTGTGGCTGGCGCAACCAGGCCATGGTCCCCGTGGGTCTTTGAGGTGAAACCTCCCCCCCCCCCCAGTCCCCCCCCCCCAACCAGCAGCAGCACGTCCTTGTTTCTTCCGCCTCATCATGAGATGCAGATTTGGTTGCGAGGGGAATCGCCCCAGGTTGCATGGATACTCCTGGCCCCAGTTTACACCAAGTGTAGAGATGCTGCTAAAATGGTGGACCAGTAAGTAGAATCACTGCCTTTCACCATGTGGTCACCTGTCAGCCACTCACAAGCCAGGAACGCCTTCCCAACTTCCTGGCGAGGCTCTGGCTGCCCCAGGTAAAGAGAAAGTTGGTTTCTTGGTAGCGCTGGCTTCCAGATACCCAGAAGTCAAATGTAAAATACTCTGCTTTTTGACAATTACTTTTAAAAACTTTTCTAAAAAAATACTGAATTTTATCCTTTTAGGGACCCTTATGATCCTCAAGTCTGCCTGCAGCAACAACCCGAGCTACATAGACAGGCTGATCTCGGTCTTCATGCGCTCCCTGCAGAAGATGGTCCGGGAGCACCTCAATCCGCAGGCAGCCTCCGGCAGCACAGAGGCAACCTCAGGTGACACACTTGACTTGTCCCCAGATTTTCCTCAGACTAAACAGTGTTGGCTTTGTCAGTGCCTTTGTTTCTTTTTTTGTGTGTTGTGTTTTCCCCCCCAATGTATTCGTTGATTTTTAGAGAGAAAGGGAGAAGTATAGAGAGATAGAAACATGGATGAGAAAGAAACATCGATCGACTGCTTCCTGCATGCTTCCCCACTGGGGATTGAGCTTGCAACCTGGGCATGTGCCCTGACCTGGAATCGAGTTGGTGAACTCTTGGTTCATGGGTCAGAATGCAACCACTGAGCCACACCAACCGGACTGTGACTGAATTTTAAAGTGAACACTAATGCCTGCTGTTCCTGGGCAATTCATTATTAGTTGCTCTTAACAAAGAGTTTCTAAGTGGTTCATTTAAAACCAAAATGAGACTTCATTTTTTAAATGAGTTGCTTTTAGAATTTGTGAATGTGAGAGTGAAGAAATTTTTGTCTTTTTTTTTTTTTAAACCACACCCAGGATATTTTTCTTTTGACTTTTAGAGTGGAAGGGCGGGAGAGAGATGGAGAAATATCTATGTGAGAGAGACACCTCGATTGGTTGCCCCCCACACAAGCTCTAACCAGGACTAGGGATTGAGCCTGCAACCGAGGTATGTGCCCTTGACTGGAATCGAACCCGGGACTCTTTTATCCACTGAGCCAAACCGGCTAGGGCTGAGGAAATTTTTAAATGATTGGTCATGCACTCCTGAGTGAGAGTTATGTAACCATTTTGCTGTAAAGCAGAGATTGCGTAGAGTTGTTACATCTGATGAGAAATTAGGTTGTAGGTTCTAGATTTGAGGAGTGGGCTCTAGAAATTTGGGTGATATGTTTGGCGGGGGGTTGGTCCCAGCTGCTCAATGCAGCTTGGAACACAAGTGTTATGGATGTGACTTTAGGAGTTGGCTATACTCCAGGGTTACCTGCACTGGTTCCAGCTGCTCCACCATTTCTTCCTCATGGGGAGCTTCTTACAGGGCCACCCTTGCAAGGTGGTGTAATAGCAAGAAAGTGAGGAGAAAATGTTTTTGGGAAAAATGGGCAGAATTAATGTGCCCTGTAGTGCAGAGTGGTTGCCTGTGGATGCATGCTTGTAGAAATTGCTGAGCTGTTTTTTTTCTCCTCATGAGCAGGAACTAGTGAGCTGGTGATGCTGAGTCTGGAGCTGGTGAAAACACGCCTGGCTGTGATGAGCTTGGAGATGAGGAAGAACTTTATTCAGGCCATCCTGACCTCCCTCATTGAAAAATCACTTGATGCCAAAATCCTCCGGGCTGTGGTTAAAATTGTGGAAGAGTGGGTTAAAAATAACTCCCCAATGGCAGCCAATCAGGTGAGCTGGGAAGAGGGGATGCAAGTTGGCTAGGTGACCTTGTATGTAAAAGAAAATTCAGGCCTCACTTTCTCACCTCTTCTTCTGGAAGTTTTCAATCAGGCAGAACTTTTTTCTTCTGTATTTGCATTCACAGTATCTTTTTTTAAAGACGATTTTTCTCACTGTGCTGAACAGATTTTAAATAGAAACTTGAGATAAAACCACTTATCTTAATGGGTTTTACTTGTTAAAATGTTAAATGAACCTTACTTGTTAGTCTTTGTATGATGATGAAGGTAAGCAAAGAAAAAAATAATGAGGGATTATTAGTTAATATAACAAGACTAGAGGCCCGGTGCTTGAAATTGTGCACCAGTGGGGTCCCTTGGTCTGGCCTGTGGGTTTGGGCCAAAACCTGCTCTCCGACATCCCCCGAGGGGTCCCAGATTGTGAGAGGGCACAGGCCAGGCTGAGGGACCCCACCGGTGCACAATTGGGGCTGAGAAGGGATGTGGGAGGTTGGCCAGCCAGGGAGGGAACATGGGAGGGCTCCAGGGTGTGTCCAGCTTATCTCGCTCAGTCCTGATTGGCCAGACCCCAGCAGCAAGCTAACCTATCATTTGGAGCATCTGCCCCCTGGTGGTCAGTGCACGTCATAGCATAGTGACTGGTCCATCGGTCAGCTGTCTGCCCCCTGGTGGTCAGTGCACGTTATGGTGAGTGGTTGAGCAGCCTTAGCATATCATTAGCATATTGCACTTTGATTGGTTGGATAGATTGCCAGACACTTAGCATACTAGGCTTTTAGTATATAGGATGCTTGCAAATTTCTGATTGGTTTTATAATTTAATTCCTCTTTCTGCAAAGTGACCTGTAGTTCCTAGGAAAATTATATTGGCATTCATCTTGATTTCAAGCATAATCTTTTGTTTGTTTAGAAATGGCTGTCTTAAATTACTTGACAAAATGGTAGGAGCTTAAAAAGTGATAGAGCAGATGGCTGAAGTACTTCTGGACATGTTCTCTCTCAGATAGAAGTAATTGACCTTTTGTATTAAAAAATTCATACAGACACCTACTCTCCGGGAGAAGTCCATTTTGCTTGTGAAAATGATGACCTACATAGAAAAGCGTTTTCCAGAAGACCTTGAGTTAAATGCACAGTTCTTAGACCTTGTTAACTATGTCTACAGGTAATTACAGCAATTATCAAATATTTTGTGTGTCAATCTATATAGTGTGTTCTCTGACTAAGCAATATTACATGACATTTTAATTTTTTTGTTACACCCAAGATATATTCATTTAAATTCTAAATCATGTAACATAGCTTGGCATCATTACTGAACATTTTGTACAAATGCTGCCTCAGTCTATGATGATTTGTAGCATGCTCTTGTTTTTAATAAAGGCATTTTGGGAAGTTAGTACCCACTTGTTTGCTTATGGTTTGAGGGTTCACCTTTGGGTATAGCCCTTTCATTTTAGTATTATCTTTTGATTACAGGGACGAGACACTGTCTGGCAGTGAGCTGACTGCAAAACTCGAGCCTGCCTTTCTCTCTGGGCTGCGTTGTGCCCAGCCACTCATCAGGGCGAAGTTTTTCGAGGTTTTTGACAACTCTATGAAACGTCGGGTTTATGAGCGTCTGCTTTATGTGACCTGCTCCCAGAATTGGGAAGCCATGGGGAACCACTTTTGGATTAAGCAGTGCATCGAGGTAGGAAAAGCTCAGCTCACTCTCTGTGGCTTGGGCACTGAGCCAGGAAGTGTTCACATACAGATCTCCTCTATTTAACCACTTTTAATCTCTAATAGGAAGAAAAAAAGATTGAAAGCTAAGCTTTTATCCAAAGCTTTTTTGGGGTCATTTTAAGTGCTTTAAATAGAAAGTTGAATAAGATTCCTTCGTTTGTAGCTACAGATTCATTTTCCCTCAAATATAAAAGTTGTAAATTCTGTCTATATGCCCTAGAAGATTGAATGTGCTGTAACTGTCAGCTCTCCTAATTCTTAAAACAAGAAGGTGGAGCCTCCAGGCCAGGCCATGGGCTCTGATCCCTGTGTGAGGAGTCAGAGTGCTGGGAATAAAGGCCTGTGTAAAATAGACCATTTTAGTGGATGGTAAGTCAGATATTTTTGGATATTTCTTTAAAAAAAAAAAAAAGATATTTTATTGACTTTTAGAGAGCGAGGAAGGGAGAGGGAGAGAGGAACATTGATGAGAGAGTGAAACATTGATTGGCTGTCTCTTGCATGCCCTCTGTTTGGGATTGAGCCCAAAACCTGGGAATGTGCCCTGACCGGGAATTGAACCAGCAATCTTTCTGTGCATGGGATGATGTCCAACTAATTGAGTCACACTGGCCTGGGCTTGGATATTTCTAACAGGATTGTAGTGAGTCTTCCTGATTTTTTAAAGAAATTATTTATTGCTTTTAGAGAAAGAGAGAAAAGTGTGGGGGTAGGGTGGGGGAAGACAGCTACCTGTTCACTTCTGCATTCATTGGTTAATTCCCCCCTCCAATATATTTTTATTGATTTCAGAGAGGAAGGGAGAGGGAGAGAGAAACACTAATGAGGAGGAGGATCACTGCTCTGCCGCCTCCTGAAAGCCCCCCCCTGTGGATTGAGCCTGCAGTCCAGGCACATGCCATGACTGGGAATCACACCCACGAACTCCTCCTGGTTCATAGATGGAGGCACACTGGCGGGCCAGGCATTCATTCGTGATTTTTGTGTCCTGCCCAGGGATTGAACTCACAACCATTGCTCTAACCAACTGAGCTACCCGGCCAGGCCCCTTGTGATTTCAATCAGCTCTTCTTTTTTCTTTGGCTTATTATTCACCAACTATGTGAACCAGGAAACCTAGGTTTCCTGTAGCACTTGATACGATGCAGTCAGTTCTAGATTCTTACCCAGCATGAATGAAACTAGAAAGTTACCGAATTCCTATTTAATGGGACAGAAGGTTGTGGAATTCTCTTTGAGGGAAAAGAAGGAAGTGGTGGCACTGTGTTTCAGTGAGAGCATGTTAACTGACATATTCCAGTTCGTGCTGAGTTTGTGTTTCCTCAGTGCTGAATACAGTATATATTTGGAGTGTAGCTCATGGCCACAGAATGGACAAAGTTCCCTGACATAGTCATCATCTCTTCAAGAGACCTACTGATGGCTATTATTAGGTACCAAGCCCTGGTCAGGTACTACAGATACAGAGATGGAAGACATTTCCTGAGACAAGTACACAGGAATTGATAGAGGACAAGGCAGGCTGTACGGCACAAGCCAGGAATCCCCCCTTCTCTCTATCCTGTGTATCTAGTCTACCACCAGGTGTTGCCATTTTAGGATCACTCACTTCTCTTCCATCTTCCTCCTCCTCTCAGCCACCATCGTCGCTTATGAGGATGATGGGAACTGTGTTCTTAGTGCTCACCAACCTTCCCTCCTACCCATCACCGTTGTATTGTTACAAAATCATTCTGGGAGAACAAAACCAATTGTGTTGCTCCTTGCCATTGTATTTGACACAAAATCCACCCTGGAGGATATGGTCTTGCTAGCCCCTGAGTGACCAGACCCCTGCCACTCTCCCCAGTCCTATGCTGTCCTCTCCCTCCCTCAGCCTTCTGTGTTCTCAAATGTGCCACAGTTTTGACACCAAGCTGAAGTGGGCACCACTTGCCCCATCAGTCTACTGTTCCTTGGCTGCTGTCACGAGTATGCGTTCCTTTATGTGTTGATGTTGGTCTCGTCTCTCCCTCTTGCACGTCAGCTTCATGAGGGTAGGGGATGCCATGTCTGTGAAGTTGACAAATGAACCTCCAGGGCCTCACACAGCACTTAGTGGTTGCTCAGTAAATATTTGCCAAAAGAATGCTGGGTGGGTGACATGAGCCCAGGCTGGGTGCTGAGGCCTATTGGGGTCGTGGGGAGTAGGCACGGAAGTGTTACATGCAGGTATGGAAGTTCTCATGAGCCTCGCTGTAAGGAGCTTGCACTGTTCCCTGAGGACTGTGGGAGCCATGGGGGCTCAGCTGTGTGGGAGAAGATGCATTTGAGAAGAGTACGTCAAGATGAGCTAGGGAGTTACGTCCAGGCAGGAGGTGACACTGGCAGTACTTGGTATGTGGCATGAGTGATGAGAGACAAGAAAAATTAGGTGGATGAAGCAAAGGAACCTGTCGTACCAGTCGAGGCGAGGACACTCGTCTGGCACGGGGGAAAGATGCTGAGCTGAGTTTGCTCTTAGACAGAGTCAGAGGTTCCTGAGTGAGGAACGTGCAGCGAGGTTGGACTTTGTGGCTAAGCTGGGAGATGTGCAGAGCAGAGTCATGGGTCGGGAGCCGTCACAATGGGCATGCTTGTCAAGACGATGAGAGGGTGACCGGGGTCCCACACGTCCCCAATGCGAGGTTTACTTCTGTCCTCAAACCTTCTAGCTTCTCTTGGCCGTGTGTGAGAAGAGCACTCCCATTGGTACCAGCTGCCAGGGAGCTATGCTCCCGTCCATCACCAATGTCATCAACCTGGCCGACAGCCATGATCGAGCAGCCTTTGCCATGGTCACACATGTCAAGCAGGAGCCTCGGGAGCGAGAGAACAGCGAGTCCAAAGAGGAGGTAATGTCTGGATTGCGTGGTGCCTCCTTTTCACAGCACAACACCCGTTTCTTCAACTTTATGTCAGGGTTGTACTTCTTTAGGGCGGGAGCAATGAACTGGAATCTGTTTACTTTAAAAGATCTGAATGTGATACCTAGATTCAAGTTTAAAAATTTATTTTTTTGCTAATCCTCACCCGAGGATATTTTTTCCATTTTCTTTTTTTTTCTTTCTTTTTTTTAGAGGGATGAGGGGGAGAGAGAGAAACCTTGATTTGTTGTTCCAGTTATTGAGGCATCCATTGGTTGATTCTTACATGAGACCTGACCTGGGATTGAACCCGCAACCTCAGTGTATTGGGACGACGCTCTACCAACTGAGCTACCCAGCCAGTGCTCCTAATAATCTTTATTATTCTTACTGTTACAATTTTATTTTGCTTTTTATAATCCAAATATGAATGCATAATGGTGTCATCTAAAAGAACAAGAGAGAAAGAGAAGGAAATAGGTTTGGTCAAGTTAATCTGTATATTGTTTATTTTAGAATTCAAGATTATTTTAATAATTGTAAAGTTCTGGAAATTAACTAAAATTTTACTTGCCAAAAATGTAATGAAGTTTTAATAGTTATACTTGTTGGATTTCAGTTATTTGACTCTTTGGTTTTGCTTACTTGTGTTTGTTTTTTAGGATGTTGAGATAGATATTGAACTGGCTCCTGGAGATCAGACCAGCACACCCAAAACCAAAGAACTTTCTGAAAAGGACATTGGAAACCAGCTGCATATGTTAACCAACAGACATGACAAATTTCTCGATACTCTCCGAGAAGTGAAGGTCTGTGTGTAGGTTTGGAAGGATAGTCGTGGGTCCCCCCCCTTCATATTTTGAATCGTAAATCAGTGTTATTCCACAGCCTTGTAATACTTTCCTTTACAAGTTTCACTTTCTTTCTTTTCTCAATGGAAACCATTATTATTCTATGAGACTCTACAGTGGATCTTTATGGAAAGACTAGGGGCCCGGTGCACAAAAATTTGTACACTCGGGGTGGAGGGAGTCCCTCAGCCCGGCCTGTGCCCTCTGACAGTCTGGGACCCCTCAGTGGATGTCCTATGATGGCCCCAGTCTGCCAGGCGCCTTTTGTGTGTGTGTGTGTGGCCACTGGGGACCTGCCCCCAGCCGCATCTGAGGCTCGGAGCAGTCCTCCTGTGTGTGTCTACCTGCCGGGGGCCTGCCCCCAGGCACACCGTGGAGGCTTGGAGCAGGCACCCCCTCTATGTTGATCTCTCAGACTCTTGCCCTCCCCTGCATGTTGTTCTCTTTTTTGAGCGTGGCCAGGG
>PVJC01055997.1:0-10029 GCA_004026665.1 Murina feae
CCCCCCACCCCTACCCCTGTGCCCGAATTTCGTGCACCGGGCCCCTAGTCTGTCTATAAAATTTATCTTAATAATTACTGTGTACAGGATTCAATTTAGTGCCCTTATTGTTTGCAGAAATTTGAAAAATGACTTGTTCTTGGCTCAAGAATGCCGGCCATGTTGTAGTTTTCTCATTTCTTCAAAGCAAGGCTAAAACATTTATCTTCTCAGTAAAAACAATTTCTCAGTCCCGGTGAGTCCCACACTTGTTCGTGTCAATGGAGATAAAGGTCTGAGATGACACTACTTTTCCTAATTGAGAATAAGAGAATTGTAGGCAGGTTGGCTAGCGCTTTCGGATCTCTCGTCCTTCATATGTGGTTATAAATAGCTCCTGTGTTTTCAGTGAAGGGAATCTCTTTTAGACAATTACCTGCTAAGAACTAGCTAATGGGATATTTAAATACCATGAAACAAGTATCACAGTCTTGTTCTGTGTGGTAGACACTGAGTTACTTTCCCCGAGTCCTTGCTAACAGAACCCCAATTCCATTCCTGACAGCAATACATCCAGCCTCTATGGAACACTGGTGACTAGCGTCAATGCATCAGGGCTTTCTGGCTCTCCTTTGCCAGGTAATTCCTTTGTCTGTCTCCCTGGAAGCAAGCTGGGGTAGATCTTTGAGTGACAATGAGCTAAAGGGAATGTTCTCTTCCTTGGCTGCTCCCATCCTCATTGCTTCTTGCCTTGGGACATTGAGGAAACAAACCTAGGGCTAAAAAGAAAAAAATCCATAGGGTGGTGGGATGACCAGCAAGCCTGAATCCTTGAAGACACAATTGAGCTGCTGAACCAGCCATAGACTCCTACCTCCGGGTTTGTTAAGTAAATAGTTATATCTGTAAAGTTTAAGCCACTGTTTGCTAGACTTTTCATTCTTTACAGCCTAATGCACACTGATTGATGTAGGACAGGGAGCATTGCATTTCCACATCTGTAGCAGCCAGGGACCTATCTCAGCGTAGGGACCTGTCTCTGCCCAGATGATGAGGTACTCCTCTAAAATATATTGTTTTCCCCTGTGCCATACATTTTTTCATAAACTCAGCTTGCATTAATTTACATTTAATCTGTGTTCTTTTCTCTGGCATCTAGGATCTCCTCAGCATTTTTGTCTTAATATTTCCAGGCAACAGTAGGCAGTAGTACAATTGCTGGGCTAGAACTTATTTCTATCCCAGGATTCGTAATGAATACTTTTTTTGCTCTTTTCTGATTGTGTGACTATCTCTTTGGTCTAGGTCTGTGCTATCCAATAGAAATATAATGAGACCCCCATATATAATTTGAAATTATCCAGAAAAAAAGTATACACATAGTAATACAACAATATCTTTTGTGATGCAATGGTGAGAGTGAAATGTAATCCTACAGAAACAATAAACTGTATTTAGCAACCATAAAAAATATTTTTCATTGCTTTAGTTTTAAATTTTAGATTAATTAAAATGAATTTATTATACTGATTACATTTCAAGTAATCAATAGCCGCGTACCTATGCATTGGATAGCTTGGGCCTATGCTCTTAAACCCTTTTAGGGCAGGAACTATATTTAATATGGGTATCACCTTAGTTATTGCTTCTTCCTTGGAACCCTTCTCAGGTCCCCCAAGACTGGGTGAAGTGCTCCTCTTATGAGTGCCTACAGCCCTCTGTGCCAATTTCTACAGTGATGCTTACACACCCTGTATTGCAAAAACTTATTTACTTGTCTATAGGCCCCTTATGGGCAAAGAATGTTTCTAGTTCACTGTTTATGTACTATGCTTAGTACAGTGTCAGACATGTTGTAGGTACTTACCCTATCTAATCCTAAAGAGTAATATGCAAATTGACCATCACTCCAACACACAAAATGGATGCCCCCATGTGGTCAAAGACAGCCACCACAAGATTGCTGGCAGCAGAAGGCAGTTGTGGGCAATCAGGCCAGCAGGGGAGGGAAGTTGGGAGAGACCAGGCCTGAAAGGGTTGGCAGTTGGGGTGATCAGGCCTACAGGGGAGGGCAGTTAGGGGTGACCATGTCTATAGGGGAGGGCAGTTGGATGAGACCCAGGCCTGCAGGGGAGGAC
The DNA here is from genome assembly GCA_004026665.1 of Murina feae. Taxonomy (NCBI): domain Eukaryota; kingdom Metazoa; phylum Chordata; class Mammalia; order Chiroptera; family Vespertilionidae; genus Murina; species Murina feae. The sequence continues at coordinate 2,118 of PVJC01055997.1, forward strand.
AGTTGGGGCAACCAGGCTTGCAGGGGAGGGTAGTTGGGGGCAACCAGGCAGTTAGGGGCATTCAAACCGGGAGGGGAGCAGTTAGGTGTCAATCAGGCTGGCAGGGGAGTGATTAGGGGGTGTTCAGGCTGGCAGCCAGAAGCAGTTAGGGACAATCAGGCAGGCAGGCAGGCAGGCGAGCGGTTGGCAGCCAGCAGTCCTGAATTGTGCCTAAATGGGCAGTTGGACATCCCTCGAGGGGTCCCAGATTGGAGAGGGTGCAGGCTGGGCTGAGGGACATACACCACCCCACCCTGCCCCTGTGCATTAATTTTATGCACCAAGCCTCTAGTTAAATATATATTGATCTTTTTTATAAATTGTTAAATTCATCCAAAAATTTGTTTTTTTGGAGCTTTTATCAGACCACAAGTTGCTTGCTGGTAGGTTCATGACTTATTCTCTGTAGTCTGTGGTCTCGTGTTATAGACTGATTTCTGCCTTACCCAGTCTTGGGATTTCCTGTTCCACCTACAGGACTAGATTTTCTCCCAAGTTTACTTCAATTTAGTTGTTTGGGTTGTGCAGCGACCGGGCACACCTCCAGGGGGTGACATTCACTCACAGTCACCCTAGATATGAAGAGTTATTTTGAAAACATTCCAGCAGATGGCGGTAGAGTGTTTTGAGCAAGGGATGCCTTTTCCTAGCTTGTACAAATCCCTGAACAAGCCACTACTGGGGCTGCCAGTTGGGGCTGCCTGCAAATCTAGCAGGAGAGTCTAGTTGGAATTTCTAGTCCTTCTCTTATCCGTTATCCTTGTAGTTAATCATATGTGGCCAGGGATAGAGAAGACATGGTAATAAGGAAAAGCTCATGGCTGTGAAATCCAACATTTTCTTAGGACTATTTTCTGTTGCCAAACATCACTGGTATGGCTTCATGGACCACCCCTGGCACCCCGAGCCTCGCCTCAATCCTTGCACTCTGATCTCATTCCCTTGCTGCCTGTGAATCACCTGGAGACAACATCTGCACCCTATGATGAGCCTGATTAAGGTTCCTTGTATGTGACACCAGTTTTTTCATTGGTACCAATGGCACATGGCCCTGGAGATTGGAGAAACAGTCTATGCAAACAACAACAACAACAACAACAACAACAACAACAACAACCACCAACAAAAAACAACAGCAAACTTTTTTAAAAAGAGAAAGCAGTTTAATACGATTAAAAAGATAGAAGAAAGAATAAAACGGTTCCAAGAGAAGGAAGGTACTAAAATGCTTGTGATGCTAACTTCCCTTTTAGGCCAATCATCTGGACGGTGGAATCCTGTCTAACTGGGAGAGATCTATAAAGCTGTGAGCATCTCTGCCTGTGAGCGTCCATCGGGAGGACTGTGCCCTCTGATTATTGACTGTATCATGATGCATTTCAGAGTGCATTTGGGAAGGGGATTTACGGCCATACCCTGCAGGGCTAGACTCCAGTCCTCACCCAGTAAGCTCCAGGGAAGAGAGCAGAGCACAGCGTGCCGCGTTCAGTCGATTCTATCCCATTTCACAGAGCCAACTTCATCCCAGCCAGTGCCCCGTCCTGTTTGCCTGGGCGTGTATTCCTGCTTAGGCAAGCAGAACCAGTCATTATCATGATGTACAGTTGGATTATTCCAGATTGTTTCTTAGTGTTTTGTAGGTCAACTTGGTATTGGAGCAAGAGGTCATTGCCTGCTGCTTGGGGGAACTATGCCTTTGGACATGGCATAGTGGAGATTTGCTCAAGTTTCTTTTCCGAAGCTGTGTTACAGACATGGCTCAGATGAAAGGGAATTTGTCTCACTGAGAGACATCCGTGAGAATACTAAGGAGAACTAAGTTTTAGCGTTGGGCCTGCATTTCCAAGTTGTTATGTGGCTTCAGGAAAGTCATCCTTTCTGGATACTGCCTCTCTTATATTAAATGCAAATTTGAAAGAGGGACAGTTTCCAGAATTCTCAGGCTTTGGGTAATGTATAACCTAGCAGTCATATCCAATGAAAATCACTAAGAGCAAGGCTCGCAAGTGCCTGGCACTTTGCTGCCACGTTGCCTATAATCAATCCCACTAATCTTTCCTCTTGTGCCTGGCTGAGGTCTCAGAATCTTTCTCAACACAAGCCCCAGAGAGCACTACCAAGCTATTGAAGTTAGCCTGCCATTGGAACCTTCCTGCCATCCCAGACAATGAGAGTTCAAGGTTCCATGTCTCTCGTCACCTTGGAGTTCCCATCTCCTAATAGCTCCTAAAGCTAGTTCCTGGTTCAGGAAATAGGCACCTTAACAGACTCACAAGGATACTAGTAAACTCCCATTCTTAAATTTTAGCATACATCAGGGCAAGGATGTCTGAATGTGAAATCAAATGAAGTGAAATAAACTGTAATGGTAAAGACAGGGGCTATATCAATATTAATGAATGACTTTTGATTTATGTTGCATTAAGTATGAGAGGTAGAGAATTTTTAAAAATCCCAAATCTAGTTTGGCAAAGCATTCTCATATTTCAGAATAGGGGAAAAATCCCTTTGGCTAACAATGTGTTAATAATTCTGTGTTGCTAACTTGAACACCAAAGGCCTTTTCTTTGTCTTGGTGTGAACTGATGGACTATAGCCCACAGTTCTCCAGGGACAGAAACCAGCGTGTTCAAGGCCTCCCCTCCCATATACGTTTATATCAGGTCCTTGAATCTTATTTAGATCCAGTGTTGTATGGTTGGACCGGAAATTATTTCATGGTCTCAGTTTTCACTCATGGTTCTCAGACGTTATGGGTGATGGAATCTCCTAGGGAGCTTGCAAAAAAAAAAAAAAAAAAAAGCAATTTCTTGAGCCCTGTCTCCAGAGAATCTGACTTAATAAGTCTGAGATAGTGCTCAGGAATATGATTTTTTTATTAAGTCCCAGATAGTCCTTAGATCACAATTTGCGAAATAGTTGTCTATGCTTTAGTGAAGCAGTTCTTTCCTAAGCTGAAAACTAGATAGTGTTGGCTTCCATTTTCCACGTGAGCCACATGGTGCCACAATTTAACTCTGTGGTGCTCAGTTTGCAACAGATCTTAAAGAATAAACTCGGGAAGCTGTATGGAGGGTAGCAATAGCTTGAGTATAAAAGCCCCTAAGGACAAAGACAACATATTAATATGATAATATTGTGCTTTTGGTATTTACTAATGGATGATATTGTACTTTTGGTATTTACTGGTGGAAAACAGGTACAATAATGAGAAGATGCTATGAATTTAGTGATACTGCTAAATGAATTTCTATTTCACCAATAGCATCTAAGCACATTTAAGAGTGTTAATGTATATGCATGTGAAAGATACTTCTATAGCTAATCTACTTGAAGGATCAGGAAACCCTATGAAAGAATTTCATTAGCTAAGCCATGAGTCCCTCACCCTGCTCTGAGTGTTCTCCATGCAGAAGTTAGAATCACTTGGAATAAGAAAAAGCCCAGGAAGACTTGACTTTGAATTTCACAAAGGCAGCATGCTGGCTGAGTTAAATAGCTGCTTAACCCTTACACTGTAGTTCCTCACCTGCCAAATGATGATGGGTAATATATTCTGAATGGTTTTCCTGTAAAGACTAGAGGCTTGGTGCACGAATTCTTGTACAGGTGGGGTCCCTTGGCCTGGCTGGTGATCCAGGCCAATCAGGGTCATCTCGCCCAGTCCTGCGGGGAGTGGTAGGAGGGACAACAGAGGTTAGCTGGCTGTGGGAGGTTGGCTGTGGGATCATACTGACCACAAGGGGGAAGCTCCTGTGTTGAGAATCTGCCCCCTGGTGGTCAGTGTGCATCATAGTGACTGGTTGACTGGTCCTTCAGCCACTTAGGCTTTTATATATATAGATTGAATTGTATTTCTGGCCAGTGTTGCTCAGTGGTTGAGCATTGACCTATAAATCTGGAGGTCATGGTTCAATTCCTGGTCAGGGAACATGCCCAGGTTGTGGGCTCCATCCCCAGTGTGGGGCGTGCAGGAGGCAGCTGATCAATGATTCTTTCATCATTGATGTTTCTCTCTCTCTATCTTTCTCCCTTCCTCTCTGAAATCAATAAAAAGTATATATACATAAAGATTGAATAATGTCATATAGACTCACTTATTGGCCTGAAGTAGACAGTTTATGTTAGTTTACTTTCTTCCTTTAATAGAATTAATGAAGTGACTCCTTAAAACTGTAGCATCAGGAGAACCCAAGGCTCTATGCTCTCCCCTATTGATTCAGCTTCACTGTCCCCGAGGCGTTCCTTCTCTACAAGAGATAGTTTGAGGGACTCTCCAGTGGGTGCTGCATTCAGACTGTGCTTCTTTTGTGACTTTAAGGGTCAATAAGCCACAGTAATCTTGAGAAAATAAGGTGCAAACTTGGAATGAACTTCTGCAAGTTATCGGTATCTGACACTATTGTTCTTCATTAAAAAGATTCTGGGCACTTGAGGAATGATATAGAACAAACAACCACCCCATCCCTTTTCAAAGAATGTCACCCATAATTAGCCTGTGTTTGTTCTTAATGTTCCCCAGTGAAGTTTACAGATAGAGACACAGTTATTACATCCACTTGGAACATTCTCATTCGCCTCTTGTCAGGAGATAGCAGGAGGCAGGTAGTGTTTCTCTCTTCTTCTATAGCTATTCTACCGTTTGACACTGAAAACACTCAGACTCCGGGTTTAATTTGAATATCTATGGTATAAAATTACCAGTGTTCACATCCTCTAGCATTTTCCTGACAAATTAATTGCCAATACAATTTTCAGCAGTAGGGTTGTGAGTTCAGTTTACGGGAGGTAATTATGGGTGCCCTGGGCCAAGAAAGAGCAGAGATAATACTAAAGGAGTGATGTTTGGGGTAAGCAGCACCTGCTCCTTTGCGGCTCCACAGACCCATGGACACATAGAATTTGGAGGGTTTAGTGTCTACCTTTGGTATACATAATTTAATCTCTTAAACATGGTGTGGTCTGTGACGGCTGTGAGCTATCTGAAGTGACACTGTATGCCACCCTTACCTGGTTCTTAGATCTTTGAGCCATTTCATTCAGCATTTTAAGTCTTTAAAACACCAGGATAAAGAAGACAAATAGCAGAATCGGCTAAGGCAGAGGGTAAATAAAGCTAAAAAGAGATTCTTCATTTGGCTGAGAGAGGATATCCTCTGAGAGAGAGTACTTTTGTTGATACGTCTGAAAGTAACTGGTCTTCTCTGTAGGATGTGAAAAAACATTCATTGGGGTGAAGCATTTTATCTTTTAAGACATAGTCTCTGCCCAGCTGGTGCAGCTCCGTAGTTGAGCATTGACTTATGAACCAGGAGGTCATGGTTCGATTCTCAGTCAGGGCACATGCCTGGGTGGCAGGCTCGATCCCTAGTGCTGGGTGTGCAGGAGGCAACCAATCTATGATTCTCTCTCATCATTGATGTTTCTCTCTCTCTCTCCCTCCCTTCCTCTCTGAAATCAATAAAAATATACTTTTAAAAAAGAAATACTTTCTGCTCATTTCCACATCTTCATTGAAAAACCATTTCCCTGAAATATACACCTTTAGACTAGCTACATAATTTCCTTTTTCAGCTCAAGCCTCTTACAACAGTTGTAATTTTCTAGTGTAAGAGGCATTTGCTGCTGTAGTTGTTTTAATTTTTATTGTTTATTTTAATTTATTTTTTAAGTATATTTTTACTGATTTCAGAGAGGAAGGGAGAGGAAGAGAGAGATAAAAACATTGATGATGAGAGAGAATCATTGATCAACTGCCTCCTGCACGCCCCTTACTGGCTGACACTCTGTCCACTGAGCCAAATGGGTTAGGGCTGTTTTGTTTAACTGCATAAAGAACAATAACAACAACAACAACAAGAAATCCAAGCAGACAAATAAAGGCCAATAAAATCTCAAATTGAGATGAGGAAGGAGTGCAGGTGGTGAAGACAAGAATAGATAAAAGCCCTCAACATCCTTCTTAAAGTTTTCCAACTGTTTAAAATATTAGCACTTTTATATGTTTCTTTTCATCTCAAAGATATTTTTGGAAATTGAGTGTTATAAGATTATTGTGTGACAAAAAAAAAAAAAAAAAAAAAGAAACAAAAACCACCACAGCATAAAACAGAGAGGTGTACACAATTGATTGTATTAAATCTTGTAGTCAAGTTTTCTCTGTGATGTCAGTTGCTTTTAAAAATATTAAAGGATCGAAGAGGATGAGATAACCTTTCTGGCACCCTTATTCCTCAAATAATGGGATTGGAGAGTAGGGAATGAGGCTATTTGTTGGCCAAGGATAATAGACAGGGATAACAGACAGTTCACTTGTCTCCTCCATGAATTTGGATCTCATCACCCAAATATCTCAGCTTCAAAGCATCTGCCATGTTTCCTGGGAGGCAACTCTACTCTCTCAGAACTCTCACCAGGGTAATCAGTTGGGTGGCACCATCTACTCATCTACTTCAATCTTTCATTTCACGGAGGCCCACAGATGATTAAGGGATTTACCCAAGCTGGTCAAGCAAGTTGGTAATAGAACTAGGGCTAGTCCCTAGGCCTGACTGTCTTTCAGGCAATAATAAGTAAATGTTACAGGGCCCAAATCAGTTACTTTTTGTGGATATGGACACTGAATTCTTTTTTTTTTTAAATATCTTTTTATTGATTTCAGAGAGGAGGGGAGAGGGAGAGAGAGACAAAAACATCAATGATGAGAGAGAATTATTGATTGGCCGCCTCCTGCATGCCCCACACTGGGGATCGAGTCCACAACCCAGGTACGTACTCTGACTGGGAATTGAACCATGATCTCCTGGTTCATAAGTCGAGGCTCAACCCCTGAGCCATGCTGGCCGAGCTGGACACTGAATTCTTAATTTGTAAATCATCTTTGCTCTACAAAATTTTCAGATTATGAGATAAATATCATGGTGCTGACAGTCAGGTGGAGCTAGGTAAGGAGAGGTGTGGACATTTATTGAGAACTTAACTATTGCATATAATTTCCATGTCTCCTCAATGAGGAGGCTATTATTCTTATTACAAAGGTTTGGAGAAGTTGAGCATGCTGCCTGAGTTTCTTTAGTCATTAGTGTGGAATTTAAATCCATAAATAAACGACTTGAAGCCCACCTATAATCTTTCTATTCATAACCTGTTTCAACCCCTCTCAACATTATTTTTGGTATTCCTCCTAGGACCAGGAAAATTACAAAGCAAGATCTAGATAATCAGCCTTATTATTTAACACAGACATTGATAGTACACCTATCAAATGAACTCAGCTTTGTGCTGATTGGGGAGAAAATACCAAAAGGGTATATGCAACTTTTGTATAACTGAGAAGGGCTCCAGACATAAACGGCATCAGATAAATGTGGCTTTCCATTGTAATTATCAGGAATGCAAACATTTCCCTCAGGGCTTACAAGGCCCCATATTCTTTTTTTTTAATTTTTTTTTTATTATTACATAAAGTTTTACAAAGATTAGCACATATATCTCTTTTTTTTCCTTTTTCCCCCTGCCCTTCCCCCAGCCTCCCCTACCCCCCCCCCAGTGTTTTGTGTCCATTAGTTATGCTTAAATGCATGCACCAAAGTCCCTTGGCTGATCTGTTACCCCCTCTCCCCCTGCCAATGTTCCTGTCCTTGTTGCTGTAATTTGACAGTCTGTTTGATGCTACTCTGCCTCTGTATCCATTTTTGTTCACCAGTTTATAATGGTTATTATTATCCATAGATGAGTGAGGACATGTGGTATTTTTCTTTCATTGACTGGCTTATTTCACTTAGCATTATGTTCTCCAGTTCCATCCATGCTGCTGCAAATGCTAAGAACTCCTTCCTTTTTACAGCAGCATAGTATTCCATTGTGTAGATGT
>PVJC01055998.1:0-10027 GCA_004026665.1 Murina feae
CCCCTCCAATCACCGGCTCCGCCCTTGCTCATGCCTGAGGCCTCTGGTGAAGGCCTCTGGCCTGGCAGGGGACCGCCAGCCCCCTCTGATCACTTGTTCCGCCCCTTGGGCGCCCTGCCTGCCCTGCCACCTGCCTGGCTAACAAGCCTGACTACTTTAGTGGTGAGGCTGAGCCGGATTGTGTGCCACCATCTTGTGGCCATGGGGACGGCCATCTTTGTGACAGCGGGATGCCTAATTTGCATATTACTCTTTTATTAGATAGGATTGGAGGTTTCTCTAGGGTTGTTGAATGATTAGGAACCATGTTTCCTGTTGTTCCTCAATATAAAGAGACCGAGGCTTTTTTCAATCATTAGTTAATAATAGAACAGAGTTAAGATTGCAGTTTAGAAAACTTGTAATTTTTATTGAGTGAAATTGGCACTTCTATTTGCACCTTTTCTCCACTAAGTTTGAAAATGCCTTGATATTCCAGGATCTGTGTGAAAACCCACAGGCATCTTGTGACATGGGTAGTGTTCATCTGACAGTTCAAGGGAACCTGTAAGTGAACATTGCATTTAGCTACAGGTCTCTCTTTGGCAAATAACTTCTCATTTGAATTACTCTAAGTATAGACCCTCATACAGGATCTCATCCATCTTCCACTGTACCACAAGTTTAGGAAATAAGACATCCTCTAGTCTCATTGTTTCTCTTACACCACACTTTTAATTCTTTGTGGCCCACCTGAACACCTTCATCTGAGACAACTCATGGTTTGCTCTGTGGTATATCAGTCAGGACAGGACTGATGCCACTTCTCTGAAATTCTCTCAGGGAGTGACAGCGCGAGCAAAACAAGAAAACAAAGTCTCCTTGGTTTACATGTAATGCACCTTCACAGCCAAAAGACAAAGGACTCCAGGGTCACATGGGTTAACAAAATGCGATCAAAGGGGCATACTGTCAATTTGTGTACAATAATTTATTTCTTTCATTACTTTCTTAATATCTAGCTAATTTATTCACATCTCTCATTTTTCAGTTCATACCAGAAAACTAACTTGCTCCAACATAAGGCTAAATAAATGATCATGTCCACCTCCAAGAAATCTCGTTATTCTATTAGATTCGTTTTCCTTGTCTATATAATTTTTTGGAAACTATAATTTTTTGGAAATCATAAATTTGCTTAATCAGGTACCTATTTCTATCTTCCACTAGAGTCTAAGTTCCAATTTCTTTTTTCTGTTTTATATCCAACATCTAGCCTAGTGTGTATAATATGAAGGGTGAGATAAACTGTGTGATAAATATTACTGAATCTGGAAGAGATTCCCTGTCTCATACAGAAACATGGGGATACCATGCAGACTGATCAGGAGGAACCAGGGGAAGGTTTAGCTGAGCAACAAAATTTGTCAGACTAGGAGGTAGAATTGCAAAGGAAGGTCTGAGAATTGGGTGAATCTAGAAATTTCTGTAGTTGGGTTAACCAGTTGCAGAATTGATAAGTTATCTTAACTAATAAAAGCGTAATATTGAAATTAACCGTTTCTCTGGGACAGGGTAAGCCACAACCATCAGCCAATCAGAGCAACTGTACGCAAATTAGCCCAGACAACATGGCAGCCGCCACTCATGGACCTGAGTAAACGGCAGCTTTCATTGCAGCAGGACTGAAAGTGACACTGCCGCCCACTCTGCTTAAACTGACTCAAACAAAACAGACGTTTGTAACAAAATAACAATCATAGAATCCTCGGGAGCTGAAGGAAACAGCAGGCCTGGCTTCACCACTAAGTAACATTGTTCATTATAGATGCAGCTGCGAGATGAAGCAGAGAGGAGGCTTCGTTAGTTAGTAGGTCGCCATAAAGGAACAGCATCAATTATAGAAGATAAACAAACCCCAGAAACCTGCGTCCAGCCAGCCTTGCTGGGACATTGGGTTAATGGGAACTGTGGGTAACCTTAAAGCCTGAAAGCGCCAATCAGCCTGTCACCCACGCTGGCCACAACCCAGTGGGGTGCGGGATGTTCCTGGGGGGTTTGGCCAGCCTGGAGACAGCCATCAACCCGTCACCCAGCCTGGTCAGGCACACCAGGTGGACAGTAGGTGGACATCCCCAGAGGGGTCCCAGACTGTGAGAGGGCATAGGCCGGGCTGAGGGACCTCCTGAGTGCACAGAGCGGCTGCAAGGCGGAACAGCGCAGGACCCAGGACCCATGAGTAGGAAAAAGGTGGCAGGGTTGACGGCTCCTCAGACACTTTGCGGGACACCGGGGAGTGGAAAGAGGTGGTGGGGGGCCGGGGGCCTGCTTGGCAGCTCCTCAGGCCCTTTGAGGGGCACCGGGGAGTGGGAAAGAGGCGGCGACCTGCTTGCTGGCTGCCCAGGCACTTTGAGGAGCATTGGGGAGTGGGAAAGAGGCGGCAGGGGGTCAGCGGCCTGCTTGGTGGGCTTCCCAGGCCCCTTGTAGGGCACCAAGGAGCAGGAAAGCAAGGCAGCATGGTACCAGTAAGTGGGAAAGAGGCGTCGGGGGGTCGACCTGCTTGGCGGCTGCCGAGGTCCATTGCGGGGCACCGGGGAGCAGGAAAGCAAGGCTGCAGGGCCTGGGGTTCTGCTGGGCGGCTCCCCAGACCCCTTGGCGGCACCAGGGAGTGGGAAAGGAAGGCAACAGGGGACCGGTGAGTGGGAAAGAGTCGGTGGCCTGCTTGGCAGCTCCCCAGGCCCTTTGGGGGGCACTGGGGAGCGGGAAAGCAAGCTCTTAGGGGCTGTGGGCCTGCTTGGCGGCTCCCCAGGTCCCTTCCGGGGATCAGGGAGCAGAAAAAGGCTGGCCTGACCACGAGGCATGGTTTTCCCTGCTTCCTGGTGGCTGGAGGAAGATGAGCAGTAGGCAAGCTTGGGAGGCAGGCAGCACCCAGCCCTGGTCACAGCTCAAAAAAGAGAACAACATGCAGGGGAGGGCAAGAGTCTGAGAGATCAACATAGAGGGGGTGCCTGCTCCAAGCCTGGGGGCAGGCCTTCAGCAGGTAGACACACACAGGAGGACTGCTCCGAGCCTCAGATGCGGCTGGGGGCAGGTCCTCAGTGGTGACACATACACACACACACACACACACACACACACACACACAAAAGGCGCCTGGCAGACTGGGGCCATCATAGGATATCCACTGAGGGGTTCCAGACTGTGAGAGGGGGCAGGCTGGGCTGAAGGACCCCCACCCTCCCCCCGTGCACAAATTTTGTGCATTGGGCCCCTAGTAATATATAACTCTAAAAGGCCTCCATCTCTATGTACTTACTAGAGGCCCGATGCACAAAAATTGGTGCACTCCGGGGTTCCTCAGACCGGCTTGTGCCCTCTCACAGTCTGGACCCCTCTGGGAATGTCCACCTGCTGGCTTAGGCCCACTCCCCAGGGGATCAGGATCAGGCCTAAGCTGGCAGTCAGACATCCCTCTGGCAGACTGAGAGTCCTTGGGGATGTCCACTTGCCAGCGGGGAGCAGGCCTAAGCTGCAGCCGGACATCCTTAGCGCTGCCGAGGAGGCGGGAGAGGCTCCTGCCACCACCGCTGTCCTGGCAGCTGTCAGCCTGGCTTGTGGCTGAGCAGAGCTCCCCCTGTGGGAGCACACTAAGTACCAGGGGGCAGCTCCAGCATTGAGCATCTGCCCTCTGGTGGTCAATGTGTGTCATAGTGATCAGTCATTCCCAGTGGTTCTGCTGTTACAGTTAATTTGCATATTACCCTTTTATTATATAGGATTATTTATATTAATATTTTAACCCACTAAATATGCTCTATTTATTGGACCAGTCTAGGTTTTTCCTTTTTCTTATTTTCTGTATTTTGTACAGTGAGTTCTTAAGTCTAGTCTGCCATTCTGTTAGTATCATTTGCTTCTTTTTGTTGGGATCCTTGTTATTATCTGCTGATTTTTAAAAAATCTATTTTCAAATGATTACAGATCAGTGTATGTACTCTTTATCATAAAATTAACATAAGTTAACATAAATGTTTCTTCCAATGATAGCTGCAGTGTTCCAACTACCTGATCATTTATTTTTCTGAAATGGTATTTCTTTCTGCCTATATTTTATGGGTCTCATCTGATCTGTGTGTTTGCATATAGTGATGTCTGCCTTCCTTTCTAGGTTTGAAGAAGAGGGAGCATCATGGAAAGAAATTTCAAATGTCTTTTAAGGATATTAATCTCATACAATTTATGAGTGAGGTCAAAGCTGAAAGCAGCAGAACACATCACCTGTTCTTATATACTAGTGCTGCTCTAAATAATCCCAATAAAACATGTGCCCAAACTCGCACTAATTGACAGCATTGTTGCTCATTATTTACAGAACAGTTGGGACACAAGTCCATGAGCCAAGTTTTTCTGGGATTCAAATTCCAGGAACAGACCACATGAGTTAAAATGAAATCCTTCCTAAAAATACTGGCTAAAAACACAATTTTGTGTCAGCTAACCAACTAGAAAAGAAAGAGAAATTTCTAAAGCCATAAACAATTAGAGGTAAATACAGGGACTCCGTGTAATTGTTTACACTTTTGTGAACATGTGTATTGATGGAGAACATATTTAAAATTTTAATTATGTAGCAACATGCTCAGGCTCAGATATTAATATTCATACAGTGATTAGAGAGGAAGTGTTAAATTACATAGTTAGAAAAGACAATACAATTATTATACATTAATGGTTAATACACCCTTACTATAAATAATTCTTAACAAACACCAAAAAACCTGCTGTGGGCCCCTCCTGTTACCCCTAAAATCTACCCGTCATCCTTCGTTACCCAATTCTTCTCCAGAACCCTGGCTTGTGGAAAACACATCGACTGGCTTGTTTGCCTTCTGGATTTAGATAAGGTTCACCAGTGGGAGCACAAGCAAGAAGAGAAAGGAATGGGGGGCGGGGTGGGCATTTCCTTCCCTGGCTCCTGTTTACAGCTTTGCCACATGCAGGCGCTTCCCTGAACTAAGGTAGGGGGCCACCCAGTACAGTTTTACCAGAGCATGTTTCTAACACATGACTGTCTTCTCTCAGCTTCAATCACAGTGTCAGTCACTGAGCATTTATTTTCCATCCCTGAGGTATTATATTCTTTTTTTATAGCTCTATCACTTTTACAAAAATAGACTCTATTATTTAGAGTAGTTTTTAGGTTTACAGAAAAATTGTTCAGAAGGTACAGACAGTTTTCATTTCTCACTTTCCCCCTATTTCTTCGTTATTAGAGTCTTCCATTAGAGTGGTGCCTTTGTTACAATTGTATTATACAGAATAGTTTTACTGGCCTAAAAACCCCATATTCTGTCTATTCATCTTCTGCTCCCTCCCTCAGAATATCTGGCAACTGCTAATCTTTTTACTATCTCCATAGTTTTGCCTTTTGCAAATTGTAATCTTATTCCACTTAGTATAATACTCCACAGGTCCAGTCATGCAAGTCACAAAGGGTAATATTTGTTCATTTTTCACAGCTGAGTAGTATTCCAATGAGTACATGTACAACTGCTTTTTTTATTTACTCATCTACTGATGGAAAGTTGAGCTGCTTCCAAATCTTGTCTATTATAAACTAGGGGCCCAGTGCACAAAAATTTGTGCACTCGGGGGGTGGAGGTCCCTCAGCCCGGCCTGTGCCCTCTTGCAGTCTGGGACACCTGGGAGGGGGATGCCACCTGCTGGCATGCCTGGCCAGCCTGGGTGAGGGGCTGAGGGCCATTTTCAGGCTGCCCACAGCCCCTTCAGTGTTCATGCACTGGGGGGTGGGAGGGCTGGTGAGTGCAGGCCTGGACATTTCCCACCGGAGGGCCCACGATTGCACACGCCTGGTGGGCCCCCACCGCTGAGGGGACACACCTGGCACAGACCTGGGTGGCGAGCCAGGGGCGGACGCTAGTGCAGGATCTCTTGGTGGGGCCCTGCTGCTGAGCAAACATACCCAGGGTGGAGCTGGGCAGCGGACTGGCTTCGGATTCTCTGCACTGTGCAGCAGACGCTCCCGCACACCCTGTAGAGGCCCCTGGGGGGGTGGACCCTGGATGGGTGCTCCCGCATGCCCCAGAGGAGGTCCCCAGGGCACAGCCAGGCAGCAGACCCAGGACAGGCATTCCTGGACGTGCTGCGGAGGCCCCCAGGGCAGAGCCAGGCAGCTGATCCAGCATGGGCACTCCTGGATGCCCCAAGAAGGCCCCCGGGGGGGTGCAAAGCCAGGCATCATACCCAGGATGGCTGCTCCTGCATGCCCCACAGAGGCCCCCGTGCTCCCGCATGCCCTGTGGAGGCCCCCAGGGCAGAGCCAGGCAGCGGACCCAGGACAGGTGCTCCTGGATGCCCCAAGGAGGCCCCCGGGGGGCAGAGCCAGGCAGTGGACCCAGGACAGGCGCTCCTGGATGCCTCGAGGAGGTCCCAGGCCAGACCTCCCACCCCACTGAGCTGACACACCTGGCACAGCTATGCCAGCCGCAGAGGCTCCCAGTGCAGAGCCGCCCTGCCAGCTTCCATCTTGGCTGGGTTAATTTGCATACAGCTGTGCTGGTTGGCTGGGAGGCGTGGCTTGGTTGGTGGGCGTGGCTTAGGTGTCTCAGGTGACAGTCAATTTGCATATTACTGTTTTATTATATTAGATAACACTGCGATGACCATGAGAGTGCCTATATTCTTTCAAATTAGGGTTTCAGGTTTTTTGAGATATATCCCAGAAGTGGAATCATTGAGTCACAAGGTAGTTCCATTTTTAATTTTCTGAGTTAACTCCACACTTCTTTCCACAGTGGCTGGACCAATCTGCATTCCCACCAAGATGACCTTTTCTCTGCACCTTCACCACCACTTGCTTGAGGATAACCATTCTGACAGGTGTGAGGTGATATCTCCATGGGATTTTAATTTTCACTTATCAGATGATTAGTGACTTTGAGCCTCTTTCCATATGTGTATTGCCATCTGCATGTCTTCTCTGGAGAAGTGTCTATTTTGATCCTATGCCTATTTTTTTTATTTGATTATTTGGATTTTTGGTTTTGAGTTGTATGAATTCCTTATAATTTTTGGATATTAGATACTAATCCTAATCGAGATGTACCATTGACAAAGTGGGTTGTCTCTTCATTTTATTGATGGTTTTCTTTGCTTTGCAAAACTTTTTGGTTTGGTATAGTCCCATTTGTTTATTTTTTCTTTTGTTTCCCTTGCTTAAGGGAACATATCAGAAAAAAATATTGCTTTAAGAAATGTCCAAGCTTTTACTACCTATATATTTTTTTAGGACTTTTATGTTTTGAGTCTAACATTTAACTCTAATTCATTTTGAGTTTATTTTTGTGTATGGTTTAAGAAAGTGGTCTAGTTTCATTTTTATTAAGTACCTGTCTAATTTTCCCAACACTGTTTATTGAATGGACTATCTTACCCCTTATATGATCTTACCTCCTTTGTCAAATATTAATTGACCATAATGGTATGGGTTTATTTCTGGGCTCTCTATTCTGTTACATTGACCTATGCTTATTTTTATACCAGTACCATGCTGTTTCAATTACCATGGCTTTGTAGTATAGTTGATATCAGGTAATTTGATTCCTCCAAATTTGTTTCTATTTCTCAAGATTGCTGTGGCTATTCAGAGTCTTTTGTGGTTCCATATAAATTTTTGGAATATTTGTTCTAGTGCTCTGAAATATGGCAATGGTATCAAATTGTGTTGAATCTATACATTGCTTTGAGTTGTATTTTAACGATGTTAATTCTTTCTATCCATGAACATAGTATATACTTCCACTTATTTGTATCTCCTTCAATTTCTTTCTTCAGTGTCTTAATAATTTTCTGAAGGTTTTTTTACCTCCTTGGTTAAATTTATTCCTAGGTCCTAGGTATTTCATTATTTTTAATGCAATCATAAAGGGATTGTTTTCTTACTAGTAGTTTTCCTTTCTGATAGTTTATTATTGTTATATAAAAATGCAACTGGTTTCTGAATATTTATTTTATATCCTACTACATTACTAAATTCATTTATTAGTTCTAGCAGTTTTTTGGTGGAATCTTAAGGTTCTTTCTATATAGTATCATATCATCTGCAAATAAGGGCAGTTTTATGTCTTTCTTTACATTTTTGGTACCATTTATTTTTTTTCTTCTTTTTTGATTGCTGTGGCTAGGACTTCTGATACTACGTACGTTGAATAAGAGTGGTGAAAATGGACATCCCTGGCTTGTTGCTGAATTTAAAGGAAATGCTTATAGTTTTTGCTCATTGAGTATGATGTTAGCTGTGTTTGTCATACATGTCCTTTATTATGTTGAGGTGTGTTCTCTCTATTCCCACTATTCTGAGAGCTTTTATTATAAATGGGTGCTGCATTTTATCAAATGCTTATTCTGCATCTATTGATATGATCATGTAATTTTTATCATTCATTTTGTTTATATGGCAAATCTCACTTATTGATTTGTGGATATTGTACCAAACTTGTAATCCAAAATAAACTCCACTTGATCATAGTGTACAATCTTCTCAATGTGTTATTATTCAGGGGTATCCTATCTAATAAAAGAATAATATGCAAATTAGGTGTGACTCTGCCACAAAGATGGCCGCCTCCATAGCCACAAGATGGCCACCCCTATAACCACAAGATGGAGGTGCCCATAGCCACATCCTAGCTAATAAAAGAGTAATATGCAAATTAGGTGTCGCTCCATCACAAAGATGGCTGCCCCCATGGCCACAAGATGGTGGTGCCCCATCTGGCTCAGCTGTACCACTGATGTGGTCAGGCCTGTTAGCCAGGCAGGTAGTGGGGAAGGCGGGGGGGCCTGAGGGGTGGAACAGGCAATCAGAGGGAGCTGGGGGCCCCATGCCCAGGCCAGAGGCCTTCACCAGAGGCCTCAGGCATGGGCAAAACTAGAGCCAGTGATAAGAGGGGGCAGGGGCCAAGCCGGTGATTGGAGGAATATAAGAGGGCCCTACCCAGGCATAAGGCCTGGGCCAGAGGCCTCAGGCCTGGGCAGGGGCAAAGCTGGAGATCATAGGGGCCTGGGTTGTGCAGAGGCAGTGATTGGAGGGTCATGGGCGGAGCCTACAATTTCATGGGTCTGGGGGATCCCTGCCCAGGTCTGTAGCCTTGGCCAGAGGCTGCCAGTGGGGCAAGGGCAGAGCCAGCAATGGCAGGGGGCAGGATCACAGCCAGTGATCACATAGGTTTGGGCTCTTTGAAGCTGGCAAACAGAGGGACTTGAGGGTCTTTTGCCCAGGCCTGCAGCCTCGGCCAGAGGTTACAGGTGTGAGCAGGGGTGGAGCTGAGATTGGAGGGGCAGAGGTGGAGCTGGTGATCAGAGTGAACTACAGAGGAAACACCTTTTCTTAACGCTCATTGGCTAGGCACCCTGTATACCCCTGGTAATATTCTTAGTAACTTGGGTAATAAGAATCCCTAAAGGCAATCTAGGGTTTTCCCACCACACTCCTGGAGAAACAAAAATGAAGGCCTACTGCTGGAGTGCTAAGAAATGTCATATCCTGCCCTAGCCAGTTTGGCTCAATGCATAATGCCTCAGCCTGCTGACTGCAGGGTCTGGGTTCAATTCTGACCAAGGGCATGTACCTAGGTTGCAGGCTCCTCCCTGGCTGTGGCCCAGGTCAGGGCATATGCAGGAGGCAACCAATCGAAGTGTTCCTCTCACTTTGATGTTTCTCTCTGTTTTTCCCTTCTCTTCCACATTCTTTAAAAATCAATGGAAACATATCCTCAGGTGAGGAGAAAGAAAGAAAGAGAAAGAGAGAAAGAAAGAGAGAAAGAGAGAAAGAGAGAAAGAGAGAAAGAAAGAAAGAAAGAAAGAAAGAAAGAAAGAAATAAAGAAAGAAAGAAAGAAAGAAGGAAGGAAGGAAGGAAGGAAGGAAGGAAGGAAGGAAGGAAGGAAGGAAGGAAGAAAGAAAGAAAGAAAGAAAGAAAGAAAGAAAGAAAGAAAGAAAGAAAGAAAGAAAGAAAGAAAGAAAGAAAGA
>PVJC01055999.1:0-10028 GCA_004026665.1 Murina feae
AGACAAGAAAAAGCTAAAAGAGTTCATCACCACCCAACCAGTATTATATGAAATGCTGAAAGGTATCCTTTGAGAATGAGGAAGAAGAAAAAGGAAAGTAAAAATTATGAACAACAAATATATATCAACGAGTGAATCTAAGAATAAAGTGAATAAAAAATCTGATGAACAGAATAAACTGGTGAATAGAATAGAATCAAAGGCATAGAAAGGGAGTGGACTGACAATTTTGGGGGGTTAAGGGTGTTGGGGGTGCGTGAAAAGAATGGACAATAATTGTACACCTATGGATGAGGACAGTGGGGGGGCAAGGACAGAGGTTGGGGTGGGAAATGGGAGGAGGGGAGCTATGGGGGAAAAAAGAGGAACAACTGTAATAATCTGAACAATAAAGATAAATTTAAAAAAAAAAGTGGTGGCCCACACAAAGTGTGGTAGACATACTGGAACTGGGATGAAAAGGTTCAATGAAGTGAGATGCCAGACTCTGTATTAGTGTAAAATCAGGAAACATACTAGATCACCATACCTGTAGACCAAGGACTTGTCCAGAGGGCTTTCTTGCATGACAGACATCCAGTGCTCAATTCTCCCAGCAATGGTATGTGACAACACATGTGAAGTTTTGCCGACCAGGAAGGTGTACCTGAGCCTTGATGCTTTTATTGGGGGTCAGTCATGTAGAAATGGAGTGCCCATGTGAGTGACCCTAGTTACTTAGTCTCCAGGGGTTAAATTAATGCAATGCAGCCTAACCACCACCACCGCCCCCCACCACCCAAATCACTTTGTTAGCATAAACTCCCTGTGGCTGAAGGCCCCAGGCATAAAGGTACTCTTTTTAAAAAAGATATATTTTATTGATTTTTTACAGAGAGGAAGGGAGAGGGATAGAGAGTTAGAAACATCGATGACAGAGAAACATCAATCAGCTCCCTCCTGCACATTCCCCCTGGGTATGTGCCCGCAACCAAGGTACATGCCCTTGGATGGAATCAAACCTGAGACCCTTGAGTCTGCAGGCTGACACGCTATCCACTGAGCCAAACCAGTTAGGGCAAAGATACCCTTATCAGGCAGGATATTCCAAGGGCATAGAGGTCATCTCCTAGGAGCCATCTGTGGGCCATTTTGTTTGGAATATACAGGATTTGAACATCCCAAGGCTGCCAAGTTAACCCTTTATTGTACATCAGCCAACAGATGTCTAGTTTATTTATACAACCAAAAAGAAATCAAGAATGGACAAGCAGGAGGCCGAGAATAGGTTCCCCAAGGAAGGACACAATCCCTTGCCCAGTTTCAGGACTTAACTCCGTTTTGAAACCTGAAGCCCACTGAGTGAAAAAGACACTGGGCCCCTGGGAGAAAGGACCCTGCCATGTCATGGCAAGAGTATATAGTAATTATTCCCCAGACCCTGCCTAAAGGGAGCTACAGCCACTTACTCAGGTAATTGTGCTCAGCGGGAAAGGGAGTACCCAAGCTTTCAAGACTGTTGAACACAGGGGATGAAAGGCATTGATACCAGGGACCCTAAGCATCATCATGACCCCTTGTTAGATAGAGTGCACGTAGGGGCCAGGCAGAACATGAAGGTCCAGCTCACAGTGGTCCACAGACCCCCATTGACTGAGATGATGGTCATTTTCAAGTCCCTGGAAAGTATAATTGGAGTGCACACACTGATAGTGGGCAGGCCTTTCACACAGCTTCCTTATACACTGTCGGGTAAGCAATAAGACTAAGGAAAAGTCCCAAAACTGCCTCCGCTCAGGATAATAACATACATTTTTTTAAAAAGTCACATTCAGTGATAACGGCAGAGACTCATGCCACTCATAAAGATTAAAACGATGCAGTGTTGGGGGTCCCAATGATATTCCCATTGACTTCATTAGCCTCTCTCTTTTTAAAAAAATGTATTTTATCGATTTTTTACAGAGAGGAAGGGAGAGAGATAGAGAGTTAGAAACATCGATGAGAGAGAAACATTGATCAGTTGCCTCCTGCACACTCCCCACTGGGGATGTGCCCGCAACCAGCGTACATGCCCTTGGCCAGAATCGAGCCCGGGACCTTTCAGTCCATAGGCCGATGCTCTATCCACTGAGCCAAACCAGTCAGGGCCATCAGACTGTCTCTTACAAAAGCAGACAGGACCTGGGGGATGATTGTAGACTAACATAAAGTTAAACAAATAGTAACCACAGCAATAGTTCTGTGCCAGATGTGGTAGTTTTTCAAGAGCAGATTAACCCAGGCTAAGGTACACGGTCTATGCCTTTGATCTGGGTGAAGCATCCATCTTATGTAAAAACTGCTGTTTGAAATTTTAACCCTGCTATTTTGGCTTCTGTAAATGCTTGCTGGCTTAAATAATAAGGAAAATAAGACTATTCCCATTTCAGAGAGGCCATTAAACCTTCCCCAAACAAAGTTATCAGTGCTGGCACCAGGCCAAACCTTTGGTTGAGGTCTCAAAGCCCCAGCACATAGGGCCCTTTAAGAACTTGCAAAGGGAACTGGAAATAAACCCATATTTGGGAGACAAAGAAGGTGGAATGGTATAAATACAGGAAACTTTCTGTGTGATTTCGCCCAGAATTTGAGAGACATTTTCCTCTGGGCCCGCACGTATTAAATGTAACTCCATCTCTCTAAGCGTTGCTTGGTTCTTCTCCGGCTTTTCTGTAACATGGGAAATGTGTTTTTCTCCATTCCTATTCAAAGAAGCCTCAAAAACTCTTTGTATTCACATGGGATAATCATACACATTTGCAGTCCTGCCTGGATCTATTTTAATTCTCCTGCTTTCTGTCATGTCTCTTAAAGAACCTGGGAAATCTAGATATCCTACAGAACATCCCCTTCACCCATGATAATGGTAATTTAAAATTAGATCAATCAAGCAAGAAAGGTGGTCTGAGAACTGGCTTTCCTGGCTTCCTCCCTAGGTGTTGCTACTGACTGTGCTCCTCAACAGAAGGTCTCCGATCTTTAAAAAATTACCCTCGCCACCCAACTTCTGCAGACTGCTTCCCGTCCTTATCTCGTCAAGCTGGGAGTTATGGCGGCTCTACTGTTTCTGGCCTCAGGTCTGGCATCATCCTTGTCTTCCCAACACATCCACACTCATTTTCATTATTAGAATCTGCCTTACCCTGACTTCTCTAGAAAGTTCAATCCCGGAACAGAGGAATGAGAAACTGAGGGATAAGGAGGCAGAGCCAATCCTAGGAGGTACGGTGGCTCTGACTACCGCTGAGTGCAGCCGTTTGTTCAGTTTCACAGGACCGTGCTCTTAGATGTGGTGTGGGTAGGACAGTCTGTGAAGGGGAAGAAAAAGGCAAGAACTTATTTACCAGCTCCCAGCTCCCATTTGCCCAAAAATGCTGGTGTGAACTCCCCTGTATTTTCAGCTTGTACACTGTGGGCTCTGAGCATGGTGTCCTGCCAATGAAACTTCAGGGCAGGAGCTAAAAGTGTGCTGTGCAGGTATGAGGGGAGATGCTGGCATATTGTACCAATGTGGTGCTGCTAATTGTTTGACAACCGGCTCTCCTGTCCTGTGATATAAACACTCCCTATGGCTGATTTCAATGTAGACCTGGAAAGAGGCGCTTTACATAGTGTTTTCATCAGATGTACAATAACCTTAAGTAGAAATAGTAGTAAAGTAGGCAGAAAGTAATGAATTTTAAATATCCATTGCCTTGGCTTTAATATAATTTATTTTATCGTAAGTTTATATAATTTAATATTTTGTGGGTTGGTTTTTTTGTTAATTCTCACCTGAGGATAATTTTCCATTGATTTTTAGAAAGAGCGGACAGTAGGGAGGAAGGGATAGAGAGCTAGAAAAACACTGATGTGAGAAAGACACATTGATTGGTTGCCTCCCACCCATGCCCCACTCGGGGCCAGGGATTGAACCTGCAACCTAGGTATGTGCCCTTGACCAGGAATTGAACCACTGAGCTACACTAGCCAGGACTACATTTCAATTTTTTAATAATGGCTATGTTTACCCTTCTAAGCCAGAAAGGACTAGCTCCACACACTAACTGAGCTGCACCTGCAAACAGGCAGTTGGAACCCATGGAGTGATGACTGCAAGAGACAGGTGAGGCCTGTGAAGCTGTGCATCAGAGGAATCTGGTATAGCATCTTATAAATAAGCTCTTCTCATGTTATTCTAATTTGGGGTGGGACCTGATGAAATGGTCGAGTAGGTTTGGGGAAACTGTCAAGTACACACTCTGCAAAGGCCAGAATAGGGAAGGCATTACTTGAGAAGCGCCAGCATCCACCCACAGAAACAGATCCTTCCCTGTGCACTCAGCTTCTTTAGCTCGTCCCTCAGGTTTTGATGGTGATTTTGCGCACTTGAAGGAGGCACTTTTGGAGTAAACACTCCTTTCCTCCTACTGTTCTCAGGCCCATTCCTCACTCTCCACCCCCACCTTAGCTGCCCATTCCAGGTGGAGCCCCTAGGGACCCAACCAGTCAGGCCCCACTTCCCTGCAGCGATCTCTTAGGGTAATCTGGGCAGGGGGTCAGGGAGGGGAAGGGATGAAGGGGGCTTCTTTCACTCTATAAGTCAATACACTCCTATATTTTCCATTGCCCCGGAACTGTGTTGGAATTTATCTACTCGTCAATAACCTCCAGGACCTCTTTAACCTTATGGGTAAACTTCTTTTTGCATTCAAATTTTATCTCAATTGGATGTTTAGAAGCATCAAAGAGAGATATCTATGGTAGACGCCTTGTGTTTAAATGAAAAAGGGCTCATGTGAATTTCCACAAATGTGGCTACTTATTTACATCACTACTTATGAGAGAGGGAAAGTAAGTAGAAAAATTAGTGACTACCTTTGAACCCGCAAACAACCACCTGTTTCTCAGAAAATAGCGTTATGCAAAATTCGAGTCAATGAAAACATTGCAGTGCACTTAAAAGCTTAAGCACAGACTTGATTTCTGACCTCCGACAACTCCTTGAACTTGGTGTTCACACCATCCACCTGTTACATGGACTAATGAGACTCACGAAATTCAGTTACAGAGATTGTTCCCAATGATTTATTGAGTACGTGTTGCATATAAAACCCTAAATTAGGACCTGGTAAAATAAAGAGAGGAATGAAAAGAGAGAAGAAGAAGGGAGAGGGAGACTGGATTCCAGTCCAGAATATAAAATATGCCTAAAGAGAGCTTATGTTAATTGACTGGTGCATATTATGGAGAATCATGACAAAATGGCAAATTAGTAAAACTACAAAGAAAACACGAGGAGACATGACTAAAAGTTTGGTTGCCTGGTGTTTTCATGCTATTTTAAAATCTAACCTTATCTTTGTGCTAGAGGGACTTTTCACTATTCAACCGAACTTTTTTTTATTTTTTTATTTTTTCAGCTTTCTGAAGAAACAGAGCATTGCAGCCATTCACCCCAAGTGCTAATTTATCCAAGAGCTCACTTTCTTTTTCAGTTAAGTATAGTTGGTATACAATCTTATATTGGTTATACTAGTTCCAGGTGTTCAACATATATTGATTCAAAGGACTCGCTCTTTTTAAAAACAAAAAAACAAACAATATATATATTGGTTTTAGGTTTTAGAGAGGAAGGGAGAGGGAGAGAGAGAGACAGAAACATCAATGATGAGAGATAATCATTGATTGGCTGCCTCCTGCACACCCCACACTGGGGTTGGAGCTCGCAACCCAGGCGTGTGCCCTGACTGGGAATCAAACTGTGACCTCCTGGTTCATAGGTCAGCGCTCAATCACAGCAATGACAGCTGGGCTCGCTCTTTTTTCAAAGCAGCTTTCCTCTGCTTGATAAGAGTTTTCTAACAGGTGGGAGCTCAGACAGACAAAGGTTAGCAGGCAGACTTAGCTCCTGTGGCTGGGTGATTCTTGTGGGAGTCACTCTAATCATTGCATTGTTTGTGAAAGATCTTTTACTTCCTGGGGACTAAGGTAATCTTCAAATCATCACATCTTCAAAATAAAGGTTCATATTTCTGGGAGGAGGCTGCAAGACCACCTCAGTCAATGCTCCATCCCTGAGGCATGAAGCAGCCACTGAGGCCACACTTGCCTCTTGTCTCAGCAAATGCCTGTCCATCTCCCCTCACTCCCGGTGCATATGCATGTACTTTGAAGATCATTACAGAGCTTTCTGACAGCTGCCAAAGGAAAATCTATCACTGTCCCCTTGTTTATCTGCTCTTGTATTCAGGCAAATAGAGAATATTAGTCTGGGCATTCAAAAAGGCAACAAATTAGCTAAATACTGGCTATGCACACAAAGGTAGGAGTTACTGTTTTGGTACAGACCAGAGTGAACCAGCTTATTCATTTTAACAAGACAATTGTAGGCTAGCAACTATGAAAGCATGCAAATTTAGGTTCTCCTTTCAGTTCCTGGATGGTTTTCAGTGTGTTCATAACTATGTATTCTACCGGGCTGAAACAAACATTTTTAAAAATGAAAATGCTCTCTCATTTCCTCCCATCATTCCCAAATCTTAATAAATCATTACTCACTACTTTGTGGGAAGGAAACCCAAAGCAGAGAAATGGAGTGTGTCTCCTAAAAAATTTTCAGAGTCCATGTTTTATGGAAATGGACTTATCAAGAGCCTGGTCTGAGTTAGTAAGTTCTGCCCACTGCCCACTCTCCAAACCAGTGGAATACTGCTTCTTTCCCTACAGTGAGTTAGGTACTTCCATCGCCCCTGTAAGTTGCTCAAGACCTCACAGTTAGAAAGAGATAGAACCAGAGAACCTGACATGATAACTCGCGTCCTTAACTATGCTAAAAGGCTGGCTGGAAGAAGCAATTACTCTTGATGGTCAACCCTCTCTGAGAGGAAGTTGAAGATGCAGATCACTGAAAAGGCACACTGGTAAACCTGGATGGGACTATAAGTGCCCATTTGGTAGTATCTTCAGTTGAGACTGAGAAATAAGTGATGGTAAAGCTAGAAAGGAACTCTGTAGCCAAGTTTGGAGATCTTTCTATGCCAACCATATTCATTAGCCACTGAATCAGCAGCTATAACATGGGTCGAAAGGCTGTGGCTTAAATATATTAGGTGGCAATTCTCTCATGGATAAGACGTTAGGAGGTCAGCTCTCCAGGGTTGGTGTGGCATCTTCAAGGACCCAGACTTGGTCTATCTTTCTGCTTCTCCGTTCTCAAGGCCAGAGTTGACAATAGGAGATCTAGCCATCTTGTCCATGTTCTACATCCAATCCTGAGAAGGGGAAGAACAAAGGTTAATAGGTCATGCCCCTCCAGGTGAGTGAGCTTTGTTACAGAAGTCTCAGTGACTTTCACGACAGCTCATAGGCCGTAAGTGAAGAATGGTTATTGGGTAGGGATATCAGATGGCAGTCTCAGCCTCACCAGACTAAGAAGTGCTGATTCATTTCTTAGGCCCTGGGAGGTTGTTGGAGGATTCTGAGGAGAGAAGTTAGGCAATTCAGTCAAGAAGCTAAAGTTGGCAGAAATGTGAGAACAAATGGAGAAGGGTGAGCAGAGGACAATGCTGTGTAAATGTGTACAGAAAGGCAAGTGGAGAAACATACTCTAACCTTCTCATAATCACCTGGGAAACTGAGGCTGATGGATAGCACTGCTTTAAGAAATACCTTCCCTGCAGCACTGGAAGTAGCAGGCCTGACAGTGACTGAATGTGTTTAGATTGAACATGAAAAGTAATATCAGCTTTTAATGGACTAGCAACTTTATTTCATTACTAGGGGCCCGGTGCACAAAAATTTGTGCACCCGGGGTGTCCCTCAGCCTGGCCTGTGCCCTCTTGCAGTCTGGGACCCCTCAGGGGATGTCCACCTGCTGGCGTGCCTGGCCAGCCTGAGTGAGAGGCTGATGGCTATTTGCAGGCTGCCCACAGTCCCTTCAGGTTTTGGGTTCTTACTGGGGTGCTTGGCCAGCCTGGGTGATGCGCTGAGAGGCATTTTCAAGCTTTCAGGCTGCTCACAGCTCGCACTGACTCAACGTCCCAGCAAGGCTGGCTGGAAGCAAGTTTCTGGGGTTTATTTATCTTCTATAAGTGAAACTGTTGCTTTAAGCCGAGGCCTAGGCAGGTAACGAAGCCTCCTGTTGGCTTCAGCTCCATGGCTTCTATAATTGAAACAATGTTGCTTGAGCAGAGAGAGGCCCAGCCAGCCTAGGCAGACAGTTTACTCCTGGTGCAACAGAAGCCATCTGTTTACTCCAGCTCCGCAACTGCCAGCCTCCATCTTGGCTGGGTTAATTTGCATACAGCCGCTCTGATTGGCTGGTGGGTGTGGCTTAGACCTCCCGAAGAAATGGTCAATTTCAATATTACTCTTTTATTAGATTAGATTATGCTGGATGTCACGTTTCTTCTTTATAGCAAATAATATTCTCTGTAAAACTTCACAAAAACACTTTACGTTCTGCCTTTTGCACTATTTTGACACTAACATAATGTTTTATAAATGAATAATATTCAAACCCCGTTCAATTTGACCTATGTACAACTGGATCTGAAATTTTTGTTATTATAGCACCAACTCAGATTAAATAGGCATTTGTGTGAGCTTTATGACTCATAACGCAAAGCCCAAAAACACAAAATAAATACAGCAATGATAAAAAAAAATATAAGAGGTGGTAAAGGTGTGCATATATTTTACAATAAATCATAGTAGACTCCATTGTTGATCTGATATGACTTTTAAATACAATCATTATAGTGCATATGAACTTCTTTCCATAGTTTACTTCTGGATTTTGAGGACTGAGATTATCAAGATGTTTCAGTGATATATGGAGACAATGGGACAGAGCATCTAAAGTTGAACTTGTTCTGAAAATGTTATTGGCTTCCTGCCTTGTCTATCCATATTATAAAAATTCAATATTGTGGGTTTATGTTGAACTATAAGAATTTTATTTTATAGGGGGACACATAAGCGATATGACATAGTTTATAGTCATCATTACTAAAGGTCTAAAGACTGAAATACTAGAGAAATACCCAGGCAGTGAAATCGCAAACATGTGCCAAAGGAATTTCTTCACTGATACTGCTCCTAGGGCAACGGAAGCTAAAGAGAAAATAAACAAATGGGACTACATCAAAATGAAAAGCTTTTTCACAGCAAAGGAAACCATCAACAAAACAACAAGAAAGCCCACTGCATGGGAGAACATATTTGCCAGTGATATCACCGATAAGGGGTTAATATCCAATATTTACAGGGAACTCATACAACTTAACAAAAGGAAGATAAACAATCCAATCAAAAAGTGGGCAATGGACCTAAATAGACACTTTTCAAAAGAAGACATACAGAAGGCTGAAAGACATATGAAAACATGCTCAAAGTCACTAATTATATGAGAGATGCAAATCAAAACAACAATGAAGTATCATCTCATACCTGTGAGAATAGCTATCATCAACAAATCAACAAACGACAAGTGCTGGAGAGGGTGTGGAGAAAAAGAAACCTTTCTGCACTGCTGGTGGGAATGCAGACTGGTGCAACCACTATAGAAGACAGTATGGCGTTTCCTCAAAAAATTAAAAATAGAACTCCCATTTAACCCTGCGATCCCACTTCCGGGAATATATCCCAAGAAACCAGAAACACCAATCAGAAAGGATATATGCATCCCTATGTTCATAGCAGCACAATTTACCATAGCTAAGATTTGGAAACAGCCTAAGTGCCCATCAGCAGATGAATGCATTAGAAAACTGTGGTACATCTATACAATGGAACACTATGCTGCTGTAAAAAAGAAGGAATTCTAACCATTTGCAACAGCATGGATGGAACTGGAGAGCATTATGCTAAGCAAAATAAGCCAGTCAATGAAAGAAAAATACCACATGATCTCACTTATTTATGGATAATAAAGACCATTATAAATTGATAAGCA
The DNA here is from genome assembly GCA_004026665.1 of Murina feae. Classification (NCBI taxonomy): domain Eukaryota; kingdom Metazoa; phylum Chordata; class Mammalia; order Chiroptera; family Vespertilionidae; genus Murina; species Murina feae. The sequence goes on from PVJC01055999.1 coordinate 9,959, forward strand.
TAAACAGATATAGAGGCAGAACAGCTTTGAACAGACTGTCAACCTACAGCTGGAAGGCTGGGGAGATTTG
>PVJC01056000.1:0-10026 GCA_004026665.1 Murina feae
GCGGCAGTTGGGGGTGGGCAGGCTGGCAGGCAGAGTGGTTTGGGGTGATCAGACAGGCAGGCAGGTGAGTGGTTAGGAGCCAGTGGTCCCAGATTGCAAGAGGGATGTCTGACTGCTGGTTTAGGCTTGATCCCACAGGCAGTTGGACATCCCCCGAGGGGTCTCAAATTGGAGAGGATGGAGGCCGGCCTGAGGGACACCTCCCCCCATGCACGAATTTCATGCACCGGGCCACCAGTCCTATATAATAAAAGGCTAATATGCAAATTGTCCCCTTCACCAGGAGTTTGACTAGGTGGTGGGGCTGGCTGGCCAAGCACCTGTGAACCCTCCCCCCATCCAGCCCTGCCACAGATGGGTCCCCACTACCCTGATCAGGGCAGGCAGGCCGGACCCCACCCATGCACAAATTCGTGCACCAGGCCTCTAGTAATGTTATATTGTATAAATGTCCTTTGAGTGCTTTAATAGAATCTTTTTGGTTTGGACTTTCTATAGTTAAGTAATATTTCTCTCTGCTCTGCTTGAAAAGCAATCAATGCTATGAAAAATGCCATGCCCCAGTTTATGATTATTAAATGAGGTGGACTTGAAAAGAGAACAGTGCATGACTGGCTGATTTGAATTATGTTGGTCTTTGTCCTAGCTTCTGTTCCATAGTGTGTGTACACTGGTTATGTGATAGGCCCTTCTGAAAATCTTTTACAGCTTGTCCTTGTGTATAATGGCAGGTTTTATTCATGGAGGTAAAAAAAATATAACTCTAATCTGATTTCCTTCACAGAATAATATTACATTTGTTACATTGATATTCCTGGCCTAATGCCTGGCTTTTTTTAAAAAATAGAAATGACCATAACCACCCTTTTAAGTCAACTCTTTAATCAACTGGAAATGATGAATCTGAATGCTGCTCAGGACGAAAAAATTGTCTGAAGTTTGTATAAATCAATTAATGAGGCATCACAATAGCTAGTCATATTAAATTATGTTTAATGAGTTAAAGTATCAGTAGACTATGAAGAGTTATTGTAATAATCACTGCCTTGTTTTTACTGAAATAAATCAGAAGGTAAAAAACACTTTCTGTGAAGTCAAGGAATTCACAAAAGATTTCTTTGGGTAAATGTTGGCAAGAATGTTTGAGGGGAATTTTGAAAAACTTGGAGTTATGGCTTTTTGAAAAGCTGAATTCAGTTGGTTGTGAAATTACCACCTCTATCCCATTCCATAACATTTTTATCAACCCAAAATAAAACACCATACTTTTTCCCCTCCCCCCATCTTATGGCAATCACCAATCTGCTTTCTGTTTTTATGAAATTAGCTATTTTGTATATTTCATATAAATGGAGTCAAACAATATGTGACCTTTTGTGTATGGCCTCTCTCTATTTCTGTTTTAACCTTTACTTGAGGATATGTTTTATTGATTTGAGAGTAAGGAAGGAAGAGAGAAAGAAAGAGAGGAGAGAGAGGAGAAAGAGAGAGAGAGAGAGAGAGAGAGAGAGAGAGAGAGAGAGAGAGAGAGAGAAAGAAAGAGAGAGAAAGAGAGAGAGAGAAACATCGTTTGGTTGCCTCATGTATGCACCCCAACCTGGGGTCAAACGTGCAACCTAAGTATGTGCCCTGACGGGGAATTGAACCACAATCTTTTTGGTGTATGGGGCAATGCTCCAACCAACTGAGACATGTAGACAGGGTTGGCTTCTCTCTCAATGTTACGTTTTTGAGGTGTATTCATGTCAAAAACATTATCAGTACTTCATTTTTTGTATCACTCAATAATATTCCATTGTATGGATACACCATATTTTGTTTATTCATCTGTTGGTGGATATTAGGGTTGTCTCCACCTTTTGACTTGTCTAAATAGTGTTGTTATGAACAATTAATGAACAAGGTTTTATTTGAGCATCTGTTACAAGTTCTTTGAGGTATATATTTAGTAGTAAAATTCCTAGTTCATATAGGAATTCCTTGTTTTGCTTTTTGATGACCCACCAAACTTTTCCACAGAAGCTGAAATGTTTTATAAATGTTTTATATTTCTACCATCAATGAACGAGTGTTCCAATTACTTCCCAAGGTGTCTCCACCAACATTTTTTATTTCCTATATCTTTTAAAGATTCTAGCCATCCTAGAAGGCTGTTACCTTTAAAATGCCAATCAGAAAGAATATATGCACCCCTATGTTCATAGCAGCATTATTTACACAACTAGTGGCCCGGTGCACAAAAATTTGTGCACTCGGGGAGGTCCCTTAGCCCAGCATGTGCCCTCTTGCAGACTGGGACCCCCCGAGGGATGTCCACCTGCTGGCATGCCTGGCCAGCCTGGGTGAGGGGGTGAGGGCCGTTTTCAGGCTGCCCACAGTCCCTTCAGGGTTTGGATCCCTACTGGGAACAGGTATCTGAGCATTTATTTAACTTCTATAATTGAAACTTTGTTGCCTTGGTCCCCCGCTCGAAGCCTGGGTTGCCCCTAGCAACCCAAGGTCCTAGCCCCACAGGTATCTGGGATTTGTTTATCTTCTATAATTGAAACTTTGTAGCCTTGAGTAGAGCTCAGGGCCCACAGGACCCTGGCTTCCTCCATTGCCCAGGGCAACTCCAGTTCTGTGGCTGCCACCATCTTCGTTGAGTTCATTTGCATATTTGCTCCTGATTGGTTGGTGGGCGTGGCTTGTGGGTGTAACAGAGTGAGGGTCAATTTGCATATTAATCTTTTATTAGATTAGATAGCCAAGAGCTGGAAACCACCCAAGTGCCCATCAGCAGATGAGTGGATAAAAAAGCTGTGGTATGTCTACACAGAGGAATACTATGCAGCAGTAAAAAAGGAGGATCTCTTATCCTTTGTAACAGCATGGATGGACCTGGAGAGTATTATGCTTAGTAAAATAAACCAGTCAGAGAATGATAAATACCATATGATTTCACTAATATGTGGAATCCAATGAATAAAATAAACTGACAAACAGTGGAACTAGAAACATGGATACACAGGACAAACTGATGAGTTGACTGGATGAAGAAGGTGAAGGGATTAACTAAAGAACATATATGCATACCCCATGGACATGGACAATAGTGTGGTGAAGACCAAAGGAGGGGGAAGCACAGGTAAGTGGAGGTGGGCAAAAGTAGTGGGGGGGGGGGCAGTGAGGTGGACACCTGCAATAATGTCCACATTAAAGAGTTTTAATAAAAATGAAATTAATAAAAATAAATAAAATGCATGAATGAACCTCCCTTTATTTGCAGTGAATACTTCATTCTTTGATACCTCATCATATAGTTGTTCAACAATATGAAAAATTATAGTGAAGCTGAAAGGTACACTGTACTGAATTGGATTTTAAATTCATTTAGATCTATATTTACCATCATTCTGGTACACTGGCTTCTAAGAAAGGCTTGCAACTATTAGGATAACCCCACTATTTCCTCTTTTCTACCATTTTTACTATCAAAGATGAGGTCTAAAGGACTAATCTAACACTTAAATTTCCAGCCTTTGAAAACCATCTATATATGCTGGGTTCTACCATTTTTCCACCCTTAGCTAATGCTATCATTCATTATTTTCTATTTCTCAGTGTTTAGAAGGTTTTACATCATATCTGAGTTTACAAAAGTAGAGTAATAATGGACTTAAAAATGTGTTAACACATTTGCAGATACACATGCCTTTTATTATAATGTGAAGGAGAATGAAATGCATTGCAGTCAGAAGAATTGAGTCTTTGTGAACATTTAATTATCAAGTACTGGTCATAGTTAATCTGCTTGTGTTCCATGGAGCAACAGTTACTTAATGCCACAAACACTATGCTGTTTCATGATTTAGCTGAAAAATTTTAACTGTTCAAAGCTTGCCAGATATTTTTAATGTCAGCTGTAAATTCTTACAGTTGTTCTAGATAACCCCTATCTGTGCTTTGGAAATATCTCATTGCTATTTTTAATCATATACTTGAACAGAACCTCAAACTTCTGTTTGTTCTATTTGGTTAAAAAAAATCATTTGGAAGTTCAAAATGGATAAAGGACTTAAACATAAGATGGGAAACCATAAAAATACTAGAGGAATCCACAGGCAGTGAAATCGCAGACATATGCCAAAGGAATTTGTTCACTGATACTGCTCCTAAGGAAATGGAAACTAAAGAGAAAATAAACAAATGGGACTACATCAAAGTAAAAAGCTTTTGCACAGCAAAGGAAACCATCAACAAAACAAGAAAGCCCACTGCATGGGAGAACATATTTGTAAATGTTATCACCGATAAGGGTTTAATCTCCAGCATTTGCAGGGAACTCATACAACTTAACAAAAGGAAGATAAACAACCCAATCAAAAAATGGGCAACGGACCTAAATAGATACTTTTCGAAAGAGGACATACAGAAGGCAAAAAGACATGAAAACATGCTCAAAGTCACTAATTATACGAGAGATGCGAATCAAAACAACAATGAGGCATCATCTCACACCTGTCAAAATGGCTATCATCAACAAATCAGCAAACAAGTGTTGGAGAGGATGTGGAGAAAAAGGAACCCTTTTGCACTGCTGGTGGGAATGCAGACTGGTACAGCCACTATGGAGAACAGTATGGAGTTTCCTCAAAAAACTAAAAATGGAACTCCCATTTGACCCTGTGATCCCACTTCTAGTTATATATCCCAAGAAGCTAGAAACACCAATCAGAAAGAATATATGCACCCCTGTTTTCATAGAAGCACAGTTCACCATAGCTAAGATCTGGAAACAGCCTAAGTGCCCATCAGCAGATGAGTGGATTAAAATCTTTGGTACATCTACACAATGGAATACTACCCTGCTATAAAAAAGAAGGAACTCTTGCCATTTGCAACAGCATGGATGGAACTGGAGAGCATTATGCTAAGTGAAATAAGTCAGTCAGAGAAAGATAAATACCACATGATCTCACTCATTTGTGGAATATAATGAACAACATAGGCTGATGAACAGGGACAGATCCAGAGACAGAGAAGCAGCGATCAGACTGCCAAACCTCAGAGGGAAGTAGGGGAGGGTGGGGGTAAGGGGGAGAGATCAACCAAAGGACTTGTATGCATGCATATAAGCCCAACCAATGGACACAGACAACAGGGGGATGAGAGCATCAGTGTGTGTGTGTGTGGGGGGGGTGTTTATGGGGGTATGAGGTCATATATGTAATACTTTAATCAATAAAGAAATTAAAGATTGAAAAAAATCATTTGGCTTGGGAGTGGTATGACCTTTAGTGTGAATAAGGTTTGTTTTTGAAAAGTCATACATTTTGGCCTACCTGGTTTGGCTCAGTGGATAGAGCATCAGGCCTTCGGACTGAGGGGTCCTGGGTTCAATTCTGGTCGGGGGCACATGCCTGGGTTGCAGGTTCCATCTCCAGTAGGGGACTGTTCGGGAGGCAACCCATCAATGATTCTCTCTCATCATTGATGTTTCTCTCTGCTCTCTCCCTTCCTCTCTGAAATCAATAAAAGTATATTTTTTAAAGAAGAAAAGTCAGACGTTTTGAATGTGTGTGCTGTAATAAAAATTCAGGTGTTTTTCCCCCCTGTGTTTCATTTTATATCAAAAATCTTTTGTTCAAGTAAAACTTGTAATCTTATGTGGTTCATTATTTTGTAATTGCCCTTATGATAGTTAATCTTTTTTTAAAAAAAAATATTTTATTGATTTTTTTACAGAGAGGAAGGGAGAGGGGTAGAGAGTTAGAAACATTGATGAGAGAGAAACATCCATCAGCTGCCTCCTGCACACTCCCTTACTGGGGGTGTGCCTGCAACCAAGGTACATGCCCTTGACCAGAATCAAACCTGGGACCCTTCAGTCCACAGGCCGATGCTCTCTCCACTGAGCCAAACTGGTCAGGGCATGATAGTTAATCTTAACCTGTTTTAACTTGAAGTTGTTTGTATCTTGTGTGCCAGGACATAAATTTAATTCTGTTTTATCAGAGCAATAAACTATTGACCTTGGATAATAGTCACATTTGAGAAGGCATTATTTTTTTTCCACATCTAAAGGTTACCATTAAATAAATTTGACGCTGGTGCTTTAAATGGGCATCTTTAAAGCCTGAAAGAGCCAATATACCCTCTAGTGTATCCAAATTAGTACCCTGAAGGCACATGAGCCTTTCCCTGGTCTTTGTGACTTGTGTTTCCTTTATTGCTCATTCCTCTACTTCGAAGTGTATGAATAAATTTCATCCTGAATATACAGTACTATATTCTCATTGTATACTGGTTTGTAAGTTATTCTTTATCCTTAAATATCTTTTCCCTGCCCTTGGAAAGTTTTTTGTGGGTTTTTTTGTTTGTTTGTTTGTTTGTTCTTTATCCAGGCAGAAAAAGGTGGCAAACGGCACTTATCTAAAATCACATTTCAGATTTTATTGATAGAAGATCTGGACCTAATTCCTCTGCATCCTCTCTTGATCAGATTATTTAGTTAAGCTTTTCTTCAGTTACCTGCAAGTAAATTAATGTGGGACTTCTCCCAAGACACACACAGTCCATTAGTCATAGAGGGAATTAGAACCAAGATCTCCTGGTTTGCCTCTCATAATTAAACTTAGAAACAAGAGCACACTGACATGGGATCATGGCCAGACACTTAATTTTTCTTACCTATTTTTGGCATACAGGGAAAGACATTGTCACAAATTTAACAGTTATCTCATCTCATACCCTTGAATGCTTTGCCCAGTACAGCTGACTGTGAAAAAGTAAAAAATATATTAGAGTAGCATTGCTCAAATTGTGTCATACAGAACATGATGTCATTGGATCTTCAGGGAGAGGGATTTCTATGGCAAGTGCTGACCAAAGATAAAGACTTTTTAGAGCTTTTATTATATGAATATGCATTGTGAATAACCAGGAGGAAGAATTATAGGAAGAGCCTTCTCACTTTGCTAAGGAATATCATTATCAACTTGTTGCATGTAATGTAGTTTAGGAAACATTGTTATATTCTTGCCAGTCCATCTTACTTTGGAATTTCAAGTTAGCAGTACTCAAAGATATTAAAATTTCAAAAACCAGACAATTTTTATACACAAGCCATAATAATGCCATGAAGTCATAAATAAATCAAATATTTGAAGTTGCTCTTTCTTCTATGCTTCAGGAACTAATATACTGAAGGCCACTAATATACTGAAGGCCACTAATATACTGAAAGTTATACTTCAAGCATACTGCTAATTTTCAGTGTCTCTTGGCATGTTTTAGGAATAATTACAGATAGATAACCTGTTAAATTTATAGCAGTACCCAATCTTTATTATAATGCACAGGAGCTTTGCATCCAACGTTTTGGGCATCGAAGGAAGATTTAGAGACAATGTCAGTAGTTCCAGTGCAGTTCCCAAGTGACCATGTGTTCTGCCACAAAGGGAGAAAGGTATTTCTCATTTTACTCCCATGGTGCCAGATCAAAAATTCCAATGAACTAATGGCTTTAATATGGCTTAAAGGCTCCAAGGGAGTCCTTGAATGGCCCTCACAGGAGGTCAAACATGCCCTCTCTTGAGGTCAAACATGCCACCTCCCTGACCAGCTCTAGTTCTCTTCGTGCACACTAAGGAATGGCGTTTTAAACACTAGGTGCTCTGCCGTTGGGCCATAACTCACCCTGCCCCTTTGTACAGGGATGGCAGCAGAATTGCCTATTTTAGCTCTTCTGTAGAGTCAGAAACTTTGTTTTAAATAAAACATTTACATCTGAACTATGCTGAGGCTATTTCCTAGTTCCGTGCCAACCTAGTTCCTGAAGTTGATTTTTTAAAAATATATTTTTATTGATTTCAGAGAATAAGGAAGAGATAGAAACATCAATAATAAAAGACTCATTGATTTGCTGCCTTCTGCATGCCCCCCACTGGGGCTTGAGCCTGCAACCTGGGCATGTGCCCTGACAGGGAATTGAACTGTGACCTCCTGGTTCATAGGTCTATACTCAACCGCTGAGCCACACCGGTTGGGCATTCCTAAAGTTTTAATAATCATATAGTTAGTTAATACCTCATCTTCTCACATGAATAGCTTTTAGAGTCCTTTAAAGTGATCTCTAGGTGTTGTTAATCTTACTGTAAGTAGTTTACGTTACACCACCTTATTTTACTGTTAAGGAAATAGAGGCTTAACTAAGTCATGTGTAACGGTGATTCTCAATAATAACGCTTTTCCTGTTCTCTCCAAACCTTGCCCTAAAAAAGCCTAAAAAGGATACCTTTTTTTTTTTTTCAAGAACAGACAGTTCTTTAAGACATTGTCATTTGAGAGCCAGGAAGTTGGCCATGATATTGTTGTTGAATGGAAAGCTAGAAATGCTTCACTAGGTAGAATTATGAGGGCTAGAGTCACAGCTCAGAGCCCCTTCCTTCCCTTTGTTTTCTTTGCTTATTCAACTCAGCCATGCTTCACAGTGGAACCTTTTTTTTTTTACCTACCTTTTCCGTTGGGTTTGGGATGTTAAAAATAAATATTAAATATATATATTTATTTTTATATAAATAAAAAATATATTTTTTTACTATTTAAATTAATTACATTTACTATTTAAATTAATTACATTTAAAGGGTTTACTATTTAAATTACATTTACGGCTTTGACTTTTTTTTCTAGGAAGTTTCTTTCTGTATGATATTTAACACAGTACCAGGAAAAGTGTATTAATTCGTTTCACTAACATGCTCCAGCATGTATTTGAACTGTTAGACCTTTCTGGGAAACTTATTGTCATTTTTATAATAATGATGCTGTCACTGAAATGGCAGATAAAACCCTGTTCAGGACATCAGACACCTGTTTTGCAATATACGTATTTATTTTTAGCTCTAGCCAGGGTTTATCTCTGTAATAAAAATTATCTGATGACCTAGAAAGTGATATTTAAAATATATATATATATATATATATATATATATATATATATATATATATATTTTATTGATTTCTTACAGAGAGGAAGGGAGAGGGATAGAGAGCCAGAAACATCGATGAGAAAGAAACATCAACCAGCTGCCTCCTGCACACCCCCCACTGGGGATGTGCCCACAACCAAGATACATGCCCTTGACCAGAATCGAACCTGGGACCCTTCAGTCCGCAGGCCGATGCTCTATCCACTGAGCCAAACCGGTTAGGGCTAGAAAGTGATTTTTGGATGAGAGTTTGATTCTTTAAGGTAATGATATTGGTAAAGGCATCTTTCAGCCATAATAACCATTGGTTCTTTTCCTTGCATTGTTACGTATTACTGTTGGCTGCTGAGGTAAATCTTACCTATGAGATATCTCAAAAGTGAGGAGTATCTTCCAGCCCTAAGGGAAGTCTCCACAAAGAAATCTGCTTAGGTGCTATATATAGGCACAGATTTTTGAAGCTTCAATGTACAATATTACGGTCATACTCTCACAGTGGCGGGCGGGAGGACACTGTGTGTCAATAGTGAATACCTACATTTTGTCTTTTCCTCTTATACTATTTACCTGCCTAGAACAAAAAGTTAATTTGAACTTTCCCTAGATGTTTGATTTTTTTAGCCCCACTTCTTATCCTGGTCTATTTATTATAAGCATGGATTACAAAAGAATGTCACAAAATGAGAAAATGCTGTGTGAAAGATACTAATATTTTAAAGTAATGATACTTTAAAATCAAAAGTTACCAAGGCAAATCAGGTCTTTTAGGAAGAGGAACAAAAAAGATGTAAAATGCTATAATGGAGGTCAGGCCACCAGAGCGCTGCTTCGAAGTCCTAAAGAATCTAGTCTTCTGATATTGTACATAGAAAACCCAAAAGACTCTATTAAAAAACTATTAGACTTAATAAATGAATTTGGCAATGTAGCAGGATACAAAATTAATACCAAGAAATCTATGGCATTTCTATATACCAATAGTGATCTTATAGAAAGAGAGACTAAAAAAGCAATCCCATTTACCATTGCACCAAAAAAATTAAGATACCTAGG
>PVJC01056001.1:0-10026 GCA_004026665.1 Murina feae
TGTCAGGAACTGGACCTTCATGGAGGCTAGGTATTAGATGGAGAAGACATGAGCAATCGTAGGCATATAAGAGACACTCTATTGTAGCCATTGCTAACAAGAAGCCATCAGACAAAATCTTTTTTAAAAATGTATTTTTATTGATTTCAGAGAGTAAGGGAGAGGTAGAGAGAGATAGAAACATCAGTGAGGAGAGAGAATCATTGATTGGTTGCCTCCTGCATGCCCCTACTGGGGGTCAAGCCAGAAACCCAGGCATGTGCCTTTGACTAGAATTGAACATGGGACCCTTCAGTCTTCAGGCCAATGTTCTATCCACTGAGCAAAACCAGCTAGGTCCAGACAAAACATTATTAAGTAAGAATCTGTTATTAGCACACAATTATGTTTTTGTTTTTAGAAAAGGCATTTCATCTGAATCTTAGTTATTTTAATATACAGCTATAGATAGATGCTTATGTATATTTATGTAATATATTTTAAGGGATTGAATCTTCTATGATACTATAAAATATACTATTGTAATAGTTTTAGATTCTTTAATATGTCCTAACATATTATTCATCATACTATGGCATTTCCCATCTTTTTTAAAAAATATATTTTATTGATTTTTTTTACAGAGAGGAAGGGAGAGGGATAGAGAGTTAGAAACATAGATGACATTGATCAGCTGCCTCCTGCACACCCCCTACTGGGGATGTGCCCAAAACCAAGGTACATGCTCTTGATCGGAATCGAACCTGAGACCTTTCAGTCTGCAGTATTTCCCATCTTATTAAGCACATTATTTTGATGGTTTCAAAGTATTCCATTATGCAATGGCATCATTTATATAACATTTATATAAAATATAGATATTTTTCTTATTTTAGTTTAATTTTTCTCCAATATGCATACTTATATATCATTTTAAAAGTCACTCATTGTTTTCTTAAAGTAGTCTCCAAAAATTGGAATTACCAGGCCCAAAAGGTTAACCTCTTAAAGGCTCTTGATTTCTAAAGAAGATAAAATATTTTTACCTCCATTCAAAGATGAATAAACTGAGGAGGGTAGGTAATGCTGAAAATCAAATCTAGTCTCTCTCATAGGTGACATAAAAGTAATTTCACTAAGTTATCCTCTATAATTTGGTCCCTTGTTAGCGAGATAATTTTATGTTATTTTATTACTATAAGAAATAAAAAGTCATTCAGTAAAATATTATATATTTCAGGGTGAATGAAACATTTTAATAAACAACATAATATGTCATGATATGGAATAATTGATGTTATTTTTTCAGAGAGTAGGGAGATTAATCTTAGACAAGATTCAGCTACTTTGCCTCAGAGGTCATTTTCAGACCTTTTCAAATGCATCAATGTCTTCCTTACGGTACCAATATTTTTTTTTTTCTCAGTAACATTTTTATTTTTATCAATAAATAGAGATTTTTAAAATTTTGTTTTATTGCCTAAAGTATTACAAAGAATATTGCATGTGTATCTTTTTTCTCCCCCTTGACCTCCTGGCCTCCCCTTCCCCCCAGTGTCTTGTGTCCATTGATTATGCTTATATGCATGCATACAAGTCCTTCAGTTGATCTCTTATCCCTCTCCACCCTCCCCAGCCTTCCCACTATAGTTTGACAGTCTGTTCAATGCTGTTCTGCCTCTGTGAACCCTGAAAAGAGCCAATATTATTTTTAAAAGTTAGACAATGAACTTGAATTGTTTGCAGATGGTAGGCCATTTACTAAAAGAAGAAAAACGTATTAATATCTTGACCCACTAACAATAGGACGCAGACCTATACTGAATGATAATTTAGAGCTATTACTAAGATAATTAGAAAGCCAATCTGCTACCAGAAGGGTTAGACCTTAGCTTCTCAATTTATTGAAAAGCAGATCTTGATCTGTGAGTGAAAATAGTCCAAAGTTTACTAATATCATAACCCCAACATCTCCCTGCTATGAAAAGGTAATCATGAAGTATAAATTCATTTCAATTCTTCAGGTAGTGTAGAGTTTTACCAGGCAATTATATTACTGACATTTATATTTATATTGTACTACTTACAACATAAAAATAATATTTCCTGATATTCAGCAACAGATACTAGAGAACAGTATTTCAGGAAAATTACTTCTCTATGACTTTTAATTAGAAAGATATTTTTAATGCACAGTATCTTCTTCCAGTTTTCACTGTGCTACATTTACAAGAGCTGGGTGAAATTCTGAATAAAATCAATGTATTGGATAAAATCACCTCTACAACAATACTGAGACCTTGTCAAAAGAATTCTATTCTTATCATTCTTATCATTCACGTTACCAAGACATGCCAATCTATACCATAACATGCCAATCTATACCATGACATGCCAATTTATACCATGACATGCCAATCTATTTAGAGATAAATAAGGACAGTTTTCCTCCAGGTGATCTTTTCGTGCAAGCAAAGCTTCTCTAAGAAGCAGCCAGCTACTGCCATTGCCTAATCTAATCTAAGGAGAAAGGAGACCTGATAATGATAACCCATGGTGTCTCTTTCACACCCATCCAGCTCTCTCCCGCTTATATATATTTTATATTAGATATAGCAATTTGAATTTTCCAGTTAGTTTCCTACTGATAAAGCTATATTAATAGTCAGATAGAGCTGAAACATTTGACTTCTTATTCTTTGGACAAATTTTTCTTATCCAGAATTGAATAAACATTCTTAATTACCTTGAAAATGGTTTTGTTGATGTTGTTGTTAACTATCCTTTAACTATATTATTTGTATTTTAAATTGAATTTTATTTTAAATTTATATCTACAGTTAGGTAGATAGACATATGAGTCAGCCATCAAAACACTTCGTTTAACTTAAGCTCTGCCAATGTGCTTTCTATCCTTTGGCAAGCAATTAATTTCTTGGATAATTATTTTCCTGTTTTTACAAATGGAATATTTTAATTAATGAATCCCTAAATTTTTCCCCAGCTTTAAATTTATATCAATTCTTATTAAGAGTTAAAAATATCAAATGTCTTGGGTACTTACACATAGCTCTGTATTAATCTCTATTCTTCAGAAATATAGGAAAGAAGCTTAATATTGATATTCTGAAAGCTGGTGTTCAAAATAATTATTACTGAAGTAATAATACTTTGGTGAAAATTAGGATATATTTGAAGAGTGTATAAAGTATAGAGTCATCATAACATCTAAAAATGTTGTAAATTGCTGGTTATTAAGTGCAATTTACCAACACAAGAACCAGTGCTCATGAAATAAAATTTTAGATTAAGCTTCCCAAAGCAGTTAGTACTAGTAAGTTTATTCATTAGACAAAACACAGTTTTATCTTGTCATATAAATATTGGTATAAAACTATTCTTTGCTAGTTCTAATTCACAATGACTAGTGTTAAATTCAACTACCAGGTTGTGAAAAAGTATTGATTACAAGTGTTTTATGCAGGTATAACTTATAGTTCAATTATATTTCATAAAAATGTATTAAAACTTTTATTGTTAAAAGTAATAATAGTTAACACAGCATATAGATGCAATTTTACCCTTCAAAAGGAAAGTAAATCTACATAACTTCAGCTGATAACTGAAATGCAGGTTTGGAAAATATTCAAGACAAAGGTGGTGTATTTATAGTAGAAGGCCCTAGATATGCATGTTTTTCTTTTATGATCCATAAATCTTCTTTCTCCAGATTATAATACTAATTTTTAATGTACAAGAGGCCCAGTGCACAAAATTCATGCACTGATAAGGTTCATAGGTAATGCATACATGCCTTAAGATCTTTGTCTAATGTCTTCCTGCCCGCCCCCACACTGAGAATTGTCGGTCTGCTCCATTTTCAAGTCCTGATTCTATTCCATTCATCAGGTTATTCTGTTCATCAGGTTTTTTATTTGTTTGATTTTTAGATTCAGTTGTTGATAGATATATATTGTTGCCACTTTGTTGTTCATATTTTTTATCTTTATCTTTTTCTTCTTCCTCCTCTTCTTAAAGAATACCCTTCAGCATTTCATATAATACTAGTTTGGTGTTGATGAACTGCTTTAGCTTTTTCTTACTTGTGAAGCTCTATTTCTGACCTTCAAATCTAAATGAGAGCTTTGTGGGTAGAGTAATCTTGGATTCAATTCATTGATTTGATTCTAGGGACCCTCTAGTCTACTGTTATTTCAGTCAGTGTATGTTAATTTCTGACTGGTCCTTTCTCACTAAGATCCTTGAAAGTCTCACTAAGTTCCTTGAAGGTTTCTAGAAGATTCTTGAGTAATCTTATAACTGTGGTTTTGACCTCTATATCCAGTATTTTACTTTCTTCCATTTCTTTCATTTGTGACATGTTTCTTTGTTTTTCATTTTGGCTCCTTCCCTGTGTTCATTTCTATACTAGAGACCCAGTGCACAAAAATTTGTGTACTCGGTGGGTGGAGGGGGGTCCCTCAGCCCAGCCTGTGCCCTCTCACAGTCTGGGACCCCTCGGGGGATGTCCACCTGATGGCATGCCTGGCCAGCCTGAGTGAGGGGCTGATAGCTGTTTACAGGCTGGCCAAATCCCCAGTGGGGACCCTCACACCATTGGGGTGTGGCCAGCCTGGGTGAGGGGCTGAGGGCCATTTTCAGGCTGCCCACATCCTCTTTAGGGTTCGAGTCCCTACTGGGGTGCTCGGCCAGCCTGGGTGAGGGACTGAGGACCGTTTTCAGGCTTCCCACAGCTCCCATGGATCCAAGGTCCCAGCAAGGCTGGCTGGAATCAAGTTTCTGGGGTTTATTTATCTTCTATAGTTGAAATTTTGTTACCTTGAGCGGAGGTGTAGGCAGGTAACAAAGTTTGTTTGCTTCAGCTCCATGGCTTCTGTAATTGAAATACTGTTGCCATGAGCAGAGGCCCAGCTGGCCTAGGCAGGCAGTTACAACGGAAGCCTCCTGTTTGCTCTAGCTCTGTGGCTGCTGACCTCCATCTTGCATGCTGCTCTGATTGTCTGGAGACGTGGCTTGGCTGGTAGGCGTGGCTTAGGTGTCTTAGAGTGATGGTTAATTTGCGTATTACTCTTTTATTAGAGTAGATATTGGGTAGCTGCTAAATCTCCTTGTGTTGATAGAGTGGCCTTGTGTAGTAGGTGTTCTATAGGGCCCAGTGACTTAGCCTCCCCAATCACCTGAGGTGGACACTCTTGGTACACCCTTTTGTGGGCTGTGTGCACAGTCTTGTTGTAGTTGAGCCTTGATTGCTGTTGGTGTCACTGGGAGGAACTGACCTCCAGGCCAATTGGCTGTGAGGACCATCTGAGACTATAATGGGAGAGCTGCCATGCAGGTGACACTCCTATGGAGCAGGAATTGCTTCAGTGGGGCTTTGGTGTTCACTGAGTCTACCCATTGAGTGTGTTGCTTATGGATGTATAGAGTTGTATTATGGTAATCCGGTATGACATCTGACACTGACCACTGGATACACTGGCTCTTGGGTCTCCAGGGAGGTGAAAAGTCAGCCACTGCCTGTGACTACCCAGCAGGAGCTACAGAGAGATATGCAGATTCATCCTCTTTGTATCCAATATGGAGATTTACAGAGGAGGTCCACCTGTGAAACAAGGCAAACTAGTGCTGGTGCCGGGTCTTGGGCCTTTTATTGATAGGTTTGGGGCTCCCTGGCCCAGCTGAAGCTTGTTTGACAGATTTTAGCCTGAGCAAGGACAGGCCATTCAAATGCAAAAGCTGCTGCACATAGCTTGGGTGGGATTGTAAATTGGATGGGGCAGGGTTTCAGGGAATCACCAGGGTGGAGCAAACAGAAATGGCTGCCAGTCAGCCCTGAGATTGGGGAGATCCCAGCACAGGAACAATGATCACTGTGGGCATCTCCATCTGGAAGAAAGCTGCCCTCCAAGTTCCTGCCCTGATGCCAGATGGTCCAGTTTCTCCTCATACATGTATGGGTTCCCCAAGGAGTATCCAATGCCCAGCACTGGAGCTCAGAGGAAACAGGATCTTGTAAATTCAGTTCATGATACTGGCCTTTTAAGAAGAGCAGCTGGATCTCAGCAGCCTCTGTGCCACTGAGCCCCAATCTGCACTGGTTTTTAAAGACCATAGTTCTTACACCCTGTATAGATGTATTTTTCTAGCTACAGGATCCTGGGCTGGGAGTCTGGTGTGGAGCTGGGACCCCTTACTCCTCTAGGGGCCTCTGCAGACATGATCTCCCTCCCAATTAAAAAACAGCACATGTGCTAGACCAGTCCCTTATGCTCTTCCTCACCTCCTACCAGTCTCAGTGTGCTTTCTTCTTTACTTCTCTACTTGTAGGACTTCCATTCAGGCAGCTTCCTAGCAGTTCTAGATGATGATTGTTCTGTACTTTAGTTGTAATTTTGACATGGTTGTGGGAGGCAGTAAGTACAGGCATTTCCCTATGCCACCATCTTGGTTCTCCTATTTCACTTTTTAAATAATGGCCTTAAATATTGTCTCAATGTACTATAGCTTAAGCAATCATTTTATAAATGGCAAAAATGGGTATTTCCAGTTTGATATTGGTTTTAGTTAATTTTATATTTTAAACAACACAGTAATAAATATACATAAATATATATATGTCTATCACAAATTTTGTAAAACATATATATGACAATGTGTGTGCATGTGCATGCGTGTATTTGTGTGTTAATGAGCATATCCTATATAATAAAAGCATAATATGCAAATTGACCATGCCTTCAGGATGCCTAAGCCATGCCCACTGGCCAATCAGAGTGACTGTATGCAAACTAACCCAGCCAACATGGAGGCCAGCACTCAAGGAGCTGAGTAAATAGGCAGTATCCCTTGCAGCAGGAGTGAAACTGTTTGCCGGCCACCTGGGCTTCTCTTTGCTCCAGGAAACAATATATTTGCAACAATGTCAGAAGTCTCAGGAGCTGAAGCAAACAGCAGGCCGGGCCTGACTTCTAAGGGAAACATTGTTTCATTATAGAAACCAGAGTTGAAGCAGACAGGAGGTTTTGTTACTTGCCTAGGCCCCGGCTTAAAGGAACAGTGTATCAGTTATAAAACATAAACAAACCCCAGGAATCTGCTTCTAGCCAGCCTTGCTGGGACATGGGGTCAATGGGAGCTGTGGGCAGCCTGAAAGTCTTAAAACACCCCTCAGCCTGTCACCCATGCTGGCCACACCCCAATGGGGTGAGGGGCCCTACTCAGGAGCTTACCCAGCCTTCAAACATCCATCAGCCCCTCACACAGGCTGTCCAGGTACCCCAGTAGGAGCCCAAAACCTGAAGGGACTGTGGGCAGCCTGAAAGCCTGAAAATGCCCCTCAGATCCGCACCCAGGCTGGCCACACCCCAATGGGGTGAGGGACCCCATTTGGAGGCTTGGCAAATAGCCATCAGCCCCTCACCCAGGCTGACCAGGCACATCAGCAGATGGACATCCCCAGAGGGATCCCAGACTGCGAGAGGGCACAGGTCGGGCTGATGGACCTCCCGAGTGCACAAATTTTTGTGCACCGGGCCCCTAGTATTTGTATATTAAACTCTGTATATAGTTAATTCCCTCAATGATTTTAGATGGAGATTGACTAATGGAAACATTACATTATTACAACTATTTTCTAAATATTTCGCACAACTGTATTTACTACATTACTCTGACAAATGATACTATTCTATGTTGGAGAATCAGCTCTTTTGTGGTCTTTTTATGCTTTAAAATTTGTCAAATCCTTTTTGCCCTGGAAATTGAAGCCAGTATCTATAATAATAAAGCATAATATACAAATAAACCTAACAGCCATCTGGACATCATTATGGATGACCTGGACGAAGCTGGGGCTGTGAGGGAGGGATCGAGGCAGCTACCACAACTGCAAAGGCCTAACTTTGCACAAATTTCACTTTTCGGGCCTCTAGTATTTAATAAAATTTAGAAATATAGTATTCTCTTTATTAATTACATGGATGCATAAATCTGATTGACTTAATTATATCTAATATTAAACTTAAAATTATCTATGATTAATATATATGCACACATATGTATTTATTGTCTTTATTTATTATTTACTTATTTATTTACATATATAAGAACAGTAAGAAATATGATAGATGTGGAGAACTCTCAATGATGGGAAACTCAGGTGGAGAAAGGATCAGGGGATATAGCAAATGAAAGTCATAGATACTGAATGCTTATCACAATCTGGAAGGAACTATTTCAGTCACTAAAAAAGAAACAGTGATTTTATAAATGTTCTTTGGGACACTGTTCTAGGTGCTGGGACATTACAGTGAACAAGGCAATTACCACACAGAGCTTATGTATAAAGAAGCGACTAGAGTCTATTTGTAAAGACTCAAAAAGAAAATCAAATTTTAGAATAGCTTCAACTATCATAATCTTCATGAACTGTAAAAACTCAGTAAGTTTGTCAAGCCTGCACTTTCTTTAAATATAACTTTATTCTGACCCAAAGATAGTCATAGTCAAAGTGAAAAGTCAATAAGTAGGTCTCAAAATTATATTTTGTCAAACAGAATCTATATAGAATGAACATAATGCTGCTTCTGTCATTCCCCATATTTCTCTTTCTCACACAATTGCCTTCATGTCTTCATACAATTTGCCACCTTTTCTTTTCACATATATCCAACCAGCACAAGATATATTTCAATAAAACATTACATGCATCTTTTCAGTTAAAAGTCAAAAGAGAACAAGAAATAGACTAAACTTTATAATTAAAAATTAGGAATATAATGTTGTTTTAATGGAAATCATCAAAGCAAATAAAACCAAATTTTATTAACAATGGATGATTGAAAAACAAGATTTATTTGACAGACTGTTATAATTTTTCTGACCTTCTGTATCATTTGAAAAGTAAATCTATGCACAATTTCTGTAATATTAAAATATTCAGATGCTTAATATTTAGAATATACATATATACAAATGAAATAGGTTTTGAAGTTATAGATCTTAAGCAACAGAAAACTTATTGAGTTTCTGGCTACGGAGCTCCGTTGCTTGGAGCATCCCATATACCAAAAGGTTGTGTATTCTGTTGCAGTTCAGAGCACTACTTAGGTTGCCTTTTGATCTCCCCTATAGAGGCATTTAACGGGAGGAAATCAATAAATGTTTCTCACATCAGTGTTTCTCTCTCTCCCTTCTACTCTCTCTAGAAAATCAAATCAATAGAAATATGTTCTCAGGTGAGGATTGAAAAAACAAAATAAAACAAAACAAACGTAACACAATTTTGCCAAATATTTTAATGTGTAAAGTCATCATCATCATCATCATCAATATTACAATAAAACAGAAAATGACAGTCTTCTAATTTTTAAGCCCTACTGTGAGCTATAACTGTGAAAGATATATATTGGCATTATTTACATAATTTATCTAATCTTTCCGTCACAAATATGGAATTAATGCCCCTGTTGTAGAGATCAAAGAACTTGAAGATTATCTTTTAAAGTAGTTGATAGACTGTGTGAAAAAATCAAAGACACTTTCTCTTTTTACATAAGAATAAAAAACCCAGGAATATATAGAAAATGAGCATTTTCCCTTTTCTTCCTTTCCTTTCCTCTCACCATTTTCACCCTTTAGAGGTGATCACTTTCTCCCCGCTGCTTACTCGGGAGTGTCCTGGCTGTGTCTTTATATTATTTGAACAACATGATAGGTTTTCAAGCTATATAGTAAACAACAAAAAAATAATAAGCTCTGAGTCCCATCTAAGCAAACAGCTCTCTGATGCAGTTTACTTTAACACAAAGATAAAGTATTAAACTATGGTTAAAATGCCTTCATTTCATATTCTTTCTACAATCTTCTATAAATGCTTCACCAATCAGTCAAATGTTAATAGAATACATATTAGGTGCAACGTGTACTGTGGTCAGTAGGTTCAATTTATTTTTGCATTGCATTAGCTAAAATATTCATGGATTAATCAAGGCAATATTTAAATAAAAATAGTACTGGCGAGAATTG
>PVJC01056002.1:0-10024 GCA_004026665.1 Murina feae
CTCCCTTTCCCCAGGTGTTCCAAAGATTCCACCCAGCTTAACAATCCACCCTTCCCTCAGGGCAGCATTTCTGCTTTGTCTTGCTAATCCAGTTTTGGTGAAGGAGGCAGTGCCTCAGCTGAAGGTCATTTCCCCCAGATCATCAGGGCTACCTTTGAATTAGCCTTTTTTTTCCTTCTCACCATGTGCACTTGAGAAGAATGTATATTCTTATAGCTTTGGGGTGAAATGTTCTGTATAAATATTTCTCTCTTTTCCTCAAACTCTAGCTCCTGCTCATATTTAGAGGTAAAGCTTTATCTGGTGGGCTTTTGACTGTGGTCACAGGAGTGGCGGGTGGAGGCAGAGGAGGCATAGAGGGGCTATTTTTAGAGATTTTCACTCTTCCACTGTAGGCTGTAAAGCTGTCACCACACCTTGCTTAGACATTCTCCTTGTCTGATTGCTATGTTCCTGTTCTTAGGGGAAATGGATCAAGATGGACCCCAAATCCAATGACTGGTGTCATCATAAGAAGAAAGGACACAGAGAGTTAGAAAGAAAAAGTCCACGTGAAGACAGAGGCATAGATTAGAGAGATGTTGCAACAGGTCAAGGGACTCCAAAGATTGCTGGCCACCCACCAGAAGCTAGGCGAGAGGCACAGAACAGACTCTTCCTCAGAGTCCCCAGAAGAACAACTATGCCGACACCCTGATTTCAGATTTAGGGCCTCATAAACTGAAAGAAGAAATTTCTCTTATTTTAAGCCATTTGGTATGTGGTACTTTGTCATGGCAGCATAGGAAATTAACACAACGGGAAAAATAAAATTAGGACTGAATATTATTTGGATAAGTTTTGGGTGCATGGAAGTCACAAGAGGTATTAGCAAGAAACATTCAGAGGAAAGGTTTGACAAGTGACAGGGAAGTGAGAATGTGAAACTCCTGTGTCTCTTCCTGTCCTGACTCACCATCACCCCCAGGGATCTATGCTGTGAATAGGTGCGTGCCGTCTCTATGAAGCACATAGGGAGAAGGAACTTCCAGTCCTTGACCAACTCCAGGGAAACACGTGAGATGGCTGGGCACAGTACCAAGAGGGAATTTGGCTCTGCTCAGGATCATTAATGTGACACAAGTGAGAGGAGCGGAGGAACCTGAGAAGAGCAGGACAGCCAGGTGTAGGCAGAGCCCCTGCAGGTGAAAAACTCTGGAACTAGTACAGGGAAATGGATCCTGCCACAGAGGCCAGTCCCAGGACAGCAGTCAGAGAGCCACAGGCCTGTCCAGGTAGATGTCAGGCTCAGGTGCGGCTTGGAAAAATCACCTCAGGAGGCCAGTTCCGTCAGAGAGGAAGCTGGCAAGGAACTACAAGTCATAAATGATAAGAAAGCCAGCTATCATGTGGAAGCACCTGCATTTCTAAGAATTGTGCCCATTCTTAGCCAGACCAGGTAGCTGAAGAACTATGAACTGATTGGGATATGGTGCCTCAACAAGGGAGAATGGCAGACAGGAGTCTGGGACTAAGGAGGGCCACTGAGCTCTTCATTCTGTGGTAGGCAGTTAGACATGAGCAGAGAGCAAGGACAATAGGCCAAATACTGAAGGTCACTAGTATGGAAAGCCCCAGGTGCCTAGCAATGGACAATTGTAGGGTGGGATCTCTTCCCCAGGTGGGCCTATCCTCCCCTGGCATAAAGCTTGTCACGCAGTTTGGACCACCTGACCTTTCATATCTCTGGTCATTCGGTTTAGACTCCCTGACCTTTCCTCCTTTGAGATAACATGTAGGCCTCCGTTTCCTCCTTAGCTCCAGGGCCCAGAAAAGCAACAAAACGAGACCAGCCAAGGCTGACCTCAGGACCAATCAATCAGTGAAGTCCTAGTCCCTGAAAGGACACACCTGGAAAGCTGCTGAATATTTTATTGAGATCTCCCACTGGGACTTCCTCTAAAATCTCCACCCTTAAAACCTTTAGGATGGAGGACCCAGTTGGCTTTTCCTCCTAGAAGCATGCCCCTCGCCTTTCCCTTCCTCTGCTTCTCCTCATCTCCCTCAGGTATGTCACCTTGACCTTCCTCACTGCTAAGCTCCAAGGGCACATCCTTGCCTCTATAACTTGTTTCCTAAGGCCATTTCTTGTACGAATTACTTCTACCTCTATGACTTTCTAAATACATGTTTTCTTTTTTTCCACTTCTTGGCATTTTTTTTATTTTTTATTTTTTATTATTACATAAAGTTTTACAAAGATTAGTACATATATCTTTTTCCCCCTGCCCTTCCCCCAGCCTCCCTTACCCCCCAGTGTTTTGTGTCCATTGGTTATGCTTAAATGCATGCACCAAAGTCCCTTGGCTGATCTGTTACCCTCCCCCCGCAATGTTCTTGTCCTTGTTGCTGTAATTTAACAGTCTTTTTGATGCTGCTCTGCCTCTGTGTCCATTTTTGTTCACCAGTTTATAATGGTTATTATTATCCATAGATGAGTGAGGACATGAAAATACATGTTTTCTTATAGTTTGAGTCTTAGCTCTAAATTCTTTTCTAGCCAGATCTCAAGCACCGAGGTTGCTGAACCCAGGAGTGGTCTGATCCCATCGGTCTAATACCTGATGTCACTCTCGCTGCCCCCAACAATTCCATAATATTGAACACTTTTAATCCGGCTCTGAGCAGCTCACCTCTAATTATGTCCTCAATCATGCTTATTGTGTTACTGCACACTCTCTTATGTTTGTTTTCATTTCTTTATTTGATTTGCATATTGGTTACATTACTGTTTATGTAGGATGGACACCTTTTTTCTTTCTCAACTTTGCACCTACAAACTCAGTAAACGCTCTGTAAATGGTTAATAATGATTTCAACAGGACTGGCCATTACCTAGTACTCAAACCAATAATTAGAAATGGCCATTTCCCATACCCCTGGAAAGCATGGTGTTAAAGGAATTGTCCTCATGATAGTTTCTTGTCTGTGAGAATAACAACAGTATGAGCTCAATGCTTCCCTAAGAAATTAACTGTCATCCCCATGCCACAGTTCCTTCAACAAGCCCCCTTCTTCTGTTTAAAAAGTAAGTAAAAACAAAAAAGTATACTTCAATTAAAATTATTATCTTTTAATTACGCTCATGGCTCCCTGTACACAGATAGTGCTGTTACATGGGCTTTAGTTCATAAATGGGGCAGCTGCTGGGGATAATTTGGCAAACCATAAGGTGAGCCTAATCAGAAAAACCCTCAACAGATTCATTCATTCGCTCACTCATCTCTCTACTCCTTCCAACAAGAAGTATTCTGTAAGTGCCTATGGTGTGCCACGCCTGACTCCAGGCACCGTAATGGAGCAGAGAAGCTCTTGCCTTCAGGAACACAGACAATGAAGATGTATGCCAGCACTGTGCGTCATAAGTGCTCAGAAAGAGTCACAGGATAGCGAGTTAGAGTGGGCGTTGTTTTGGGTAAGGTCTTCAGGAGAGGGCTCTATGAAAAGATGAAATCTGAGTGAGTAGAGACCTGGATAAGGGGTGGGAAGAAGCCAGGACAGATATTGAAGAAAAGAGGCCCCACTGGAGGGGAGGGCAACTGGGGAGACATGAGAATATCTTACTAGGAGAAGAGCAAGCAAGCCAGAGAGAAAGTTACAGAGCATAAACATTGGAGAGGAATACAAAATGACACAAGCAAGGGCAAGGTCTCTGTGTTTTCTTCTACGAGAAAGGGGAGCCTATTGAGTTTGTGAACCAAGTAGTGACATAATTTGACTTAAGTTCTAAAAAGGTTGTCTTGGTTGCATTTTGGAGAATATGTGGTTAAGGTGGGTAGGGGAAGAAAATGTGTTCCTTCTACCCTTCTAGGTTCTGTGGCTGGTTTAACAATTGAGATGATATAAAACAGAGTAACAGGAGAAAAACAAACTTAGTTATGTACACCTATGGGAGCCCCTTAAAGATAGGAGACTCAGCCAGGCAATCAAAGTTAATACAGCATCCTGGGCTAAGGAAAGGATAGGGGCCTGGAGCTACAAAGGGGAGGAGAGTTCACAGGAAGGTGAAAGGAGGAAATGTTCAGTGGGAAATGCTTGGTGACAAAAGTCGCCCTGTTATGCACATACATTTCTTGGGTTAAAAAAAAAAAAAGATTATCTCTGTTACAACTTTCTTCCTGGTACAGGACCCTTTCCCATGTAAATTTCCTTTATAACTGCAGATTTCCTCCACAAATGGGAAATTTATACTCCTTTTAGGTAAAGGGGAGGTAACGAGTTTTTCCTGAGTCTGTTGGGTCTTGATTTCCTTTAGCTCAAAATAGGCCTCATGCCAAAGTGGCATATTTTGGGGATGTTTGTTCTGAACCCCATCAAGGGCAAGAGTGGAGGCAGCGAAGCCAGTAAGGTTGTGTCCTTGTACACGGAGAGATGTTAGCATCTAGGACCAAGGTGGAGATGGGGAGATTTGGTCAGATTTGTGATGTATTTAAACGGTGTTGAATGGTGGCCCTTCTCACCCCACCCCCCCAAAAAAATACCCAAAAATAAAAAAACATAAAACAACAACAACAATGATATGTCCACATCAAATCCCTGGAACCTGTGAGTGTTACCATATTTATACAAGTGTTTTTGCAGATTTCATTAACAATTTGAGATGAGGAGACCAACCTGAGTTATCTGGGTAGACCCTAAATTCAATGAAAAATGTCCTTGTAAGAGACATATAGAAACTTGACACACAGCAAAGGTTCTTGCCCAAGTTTCCCCTGCTCCCTCCGCCTTCTGTCTGACCCTGGCTCTTCCCAAGTGGCCCTCTGCAGTATAGTTGCCCCTTTTCTTGGGATCTCTGGGTATAACAAACTATCTTTCTCAGTGACAGATGTCTCATGATCAGTTGGCCTTGTTGTACCTAAATAATAATTGTGAGGTTCTCAGCACAGGAAACTGAGTCAGAGAGTCAGGGCAGATTGAAGGAGGAGAATTTATTCTGTACTCCGGGCGAGGTCCAGAGGTTCTGGGATTGGGTCAGTGGAGTCACGCCGAGAGGGAGTAAGGGGCATTTTTTTATACAGCTGTTCAGTGAGGGCAGGGGAGCATGAGCTGTGGAAGTTCCTGCCGGCGGGGGTGGGGGGTATGTCTTCACGGTTTCCAGGAAGGAATGTATGTCGCCATCTGTCTGGTGGCTGACCTGTTGGGATTCAGGGAGGGACCAGTATCTGTATCGCCATCTACCTGGTTGCACTGGCTGTTAGGAATTCCAGGGAGGGCCCAGTATCTGCGTCACCATCTGCCTTGCGGAGGCATGCATCAGCTCCTGGATCCCCCCTCCCCCCATCTAACAATAATGAAACCTATATTTAAAACAATTGGTGCAGTGAGCCTCAGACACACTGGTTTGGCCTCAAACTCCAGTGAAATATAGGGTCCCCCGTGGATAAGGGTCATATTTCAAGACTCCCAGTGGATGCCTAAAACTCTATGTAGTCTCAAACCCTATATGTACTAAGTTTTTTCCTATACATGCACACCTTTTCACTTAAAAGAAGCATTACTCTTGCGCTTTGGGGCTATTATTAAGTAAACTAAGAATTAGTGGAACACGCACTGCGTTTCTGTGACAGTTGATCTGACAACCTAATAGTCTGGGAGTATATCCAGGGTGGATACCAGGACAAAGGGATGATTCACCTCCCCGGGCAGGGATGGATCGGGATGGCATGTGGTTTCATCATGCTACTCAGAATGACACCCAATTTAAAACTTATGAATTCTTTATTTCTGGAATTTTCCATTTAATATTTTCAGACTACAGTTTACTGCAGGTAACTGAAACCATAGAAAGTAAATTTCCAATAAGGCAAAACTAGTATATCACTATACTGTTCATGCCTTACTCACTAGTTCCACTAGGTGGCAGAGGCAGGCAGGGAAGTCACCCTTGGGCTGGTGTGGGTTTATGCTGTGGCCGCAAATGATGTCTGTTGCATTTGTGAGGTGTTGCCATTAACTCCCACCCTAAATCCAGAACTCAAAAGCTAAGTCCTCCCTGAGTTCTGATCTGGGCTGATCTGATCTAGGGTGATTCCTGGGGGCATCCCTTTTTATACTGACCAGCTAGGCTTACCGAAGGCTCATGGGAGAGAGAGAGCTGCGAGAGGAAGCGTTGGGGGAAGGGTCTGATCAGTCACCAGTCAGTACTGGTATGTGGAAGGCAGCCGATGGCCATTTTCCCTGCACTTCAGCCTGCGTGGCAAGTAGAGAGAGTGCCTTTCTCAGCTCTTCGGTTGCCAGACACACACAGGGTCACTGGGAAGACAGCCACTTCAGAAACCATGGCACCCTGCGCAAGGCGTTGCTTTAGACTTAAATTTTGTGTTGTTGCAATTTGCCTCCTGGCCGGTGGCACAATGCTCAACAACAAAGGAAACAAACGGGAAGCACCTTATTCTTCGCCTCTGCCTAAGACCCTTGAGGGGATCATGCAGTGGACTCAGGCACCTAAAATGCTGGGATACTGTGCAGGAACTGCTGCTCATTCCGCGCCAGTCACAAGCAATCGCTCTGGCTGGTAGCTTAGGACAGACACGATTGTGGTTGTGTTTTTGTGGGTATGATTTGACCACTGTCACTCTCCTTGGAAGAGGAATTAGACTCGTTATTGGATAGTGGAACCCCCTAGACAGGGCCAATAGAAGCACCCATGGAAAGGGCCACTAGGACAACCAGGAATTAACCTGTAAATTAATTAGTAAAGGAAAAACAACAGTTGAGGACACATAGGAGACCAAAAAAGAAAGAAAAAACATCAGGGCCAATGGGTGCCAGTGCTTTGAACAGGGGCAGAGAGAGGCTGCTGTCACTCACTCTCTACGTACAAACCTAGGTCCCTGGGTTAGGAACCTTGAGATGAGAGATTGCTGCCTAAGAGAAAGGCCTCCCTTTTCCCTGAAACCATCTACAGCACCACTAAAATCCTTGCTTCATTCGATGAAAAGCCTAAAATAAAAACAGAGAGAGAGAGAGAGAAAAGAAAAACAAAACAAAAACCTAGGTTCAGGGAGAAAAGTAAGTAAATAAATTTTACATATATTATAATGATATACATTACACATATTTATAACGTAACATATATATTACATGTTATAATATACTAGAGGCCCGATGCACGAAATTCATGTAAGAGTAGGCCTTCCTTCCCCCTGCTGCTGGCACCGGCTTCCCTCTGGCACCTGGAACCCAGGCTTCCCTCACAGCCCTGGCTTCATCTGGAAGGACGTCCGGAATGATGTACAGAAGGATGTCCACTCTAGTTAGCGTATTATGTTTTTATTGTTATAGGTAAAATATGCAAAAACAAAGGTCTATAGTATGATCCAATTGGATATTCAAAATTTTTATAATGCTTATAAAAAATTATAAATTTAAAATGTATATATAATCTAATCTAATAAAAGGGTAATATGCTAATTGCATCACTCTGCTACATCCCAAGCCATGCCCACCAGCCAATCAGAGTGACTATATGCAATTAACCCAACCAAGATAGCGGCTGGCAGCCACAGAGCTAGAGCAAATAGGAGGCTTCTGTTGCCCCAGTGAAGAAAGAAGCTGCCTGCCTAGGCAGGCTGTGGCCTCCGCTCAAGGCAACAATGTTTCAATTATACAAGATAAATAAACCCCAGATACCTGCTTTTAGCCAGCCTTGCTGGGAGCTTGGGTCGCTGGGGGTTGTGGCCAGCCTGCAAACAGCATCAGCCCCTCACCCAGGCTGGCCAGGCACCCTAGCAGGATCCCCCTCCCTGAAGGGGGTGTGGCCAGCCTGAAAACAGCCCTCAGCCCTTCACCCAAGCTGGCTAGGCACCCCAGCAGGGACCCCTACCCTGAAGAGGGTGTGGCCAGTCTGAAAATGGCCCTCAGCCCCTCACTCAGGCTGGCCAGGAACCCCAGCAAGACCCACACCCTGAACCAGGACACCCTTCAGGGAAAACCAGCTGGCCCCCACCCATGCACCAGGCCTCTATCCTATATAATAAAAGGGTAATATGCAAATTGACCCTAACAGCAGAACCACTGGGAATGACTGGTCACTATGACACACACTAACCACCAGGGGGAAGATGCTCAATGCAGGAGCTGCCCCTGGTGGTCAGTGCACTCCCACAGGGGGAGCTCTGCTCAGCCACAAGCCAGGCTGATGGCTGCCAGTGCAGCAGTGGTGGTGGAAGCCTCTCTTGCTTCCTCAATAGTGCTAAGAATGTCTGACTGCTGCTTAGGCCTGCTCCCCGCTGGCAAATGGACATCCCTTGAGGGCTCCTGGGCTGCCAGAGGGATGTCTGATTGCCAGCTTAGGCCTGATCGCCTGGGGAGTGGACCTAAGCCAGTAGGTGGACATCCCCCGAGGAGTCCCAGACTGCGAGAGCACACAGGCTGGGCTGAGGGACCCCCCCCCCCGAGTGCACAAATTTTTGTGCACTGGGCTTCTAGCAAATATATATACATAACTATATCAAACTAAGCTTATATACTAAGTGAATTTAAATGACAGAAAAATAAAAAGGTGCTAATTGACTTTTGCATCTCTACAAAATGACTCTAGCATTTCCTTAAATTCACTCAGTTGGAGCAGCTTCATAGACTTAATGCTGTAGCTCAGTTATAGTTACGCTTTGGATAACACTAAATTTAAATATTGTAGCCCTATAATCTGAAGAAAGTCACCAAGTCTAAATTGAGGAAAAGTAAGTATTCCTCACTTTAAAAGGAGCCTTGCTTAAATTTCCTATAGTCATAGAATCTATTGTTCTAAAATGTCCCATAGTGGGTGTAGATAAACAACACGAGTAATAATTAAAATTGAATTAAGTCATTGGCACCTACAAATTGCCTTGATAAAATTCAATCCTATAGACCCCTACTTAAAATGGTCCACTATAAGTTAAAACAGGACCTTCAGGAATTAAAAATCTATAATAATAAAAGTGTAATATGCTAATTAGACTGGATGTCCTTCCCGACGACCTTCTGGACGAAGCCAGGGCTGTGAGAGAAGCCCAGTTCCCGGGTTACCTGCTGACAACCTACTCTTGCACGAATTTTGTGCATCGGGCCTCTAGTCTACTCTATAAAAGCGAAATATTAAAATTAACCGTTTCTCCGAGACAGGGTAAGCCACGCCCACCAGCCAATCAGAGCGGCTGTATGCAAATTAGCCCAGTCAACATGGAGGCCGCCACTCACGGACCTGAGTAAACGGCAGTTTCCATTGCGGCAGGAGCGAAAGTGAAGCTGCGCTCGCTACACTTAAACTGCCTCTAGCGAAAACACACCTTTGAAACAATGTAACAATCATAGAATCCTCGGGAGCTGAAGGAAAGAGCAGCCGGGGCCTCACCACTAAGTAACATTGTGTCATTATAGACGCTGCGAGGTGAAGCAGAGAGGAGGGTTCGTTAGCCAGCTTAAAGGAACAGTGTATCAATTATAGAAGATAACCCCAGGCCTTAAAGGAACAGTATCAATTATAGGAGATAAACTCCAGAACCTGCATCCAGCCAGCCTTGCTGGGACATTGGGTCAATGGGAGCTGTGGGCAGCCTGAAAGCCCCTCACCCAGGCTGGTCAGGCACGCCAGCAGGTGGACATCCCCCGAGGGCTCCCAGACTGAGAGAGGGCACAGGCGGGGCTGAGGGACCTCCCAAGTGCACAGAGCGACTGCAGAGCGGGACAGCGCAGGACCCAGGACCCGTGAGTGGGAAAGAGGCGGCAGGGTTGGAGGGCACCGCGAAGCGGGTAAGAGGCGGCAGGGGGTCGGCGGCCTGCTTGGTGGGCTTCCCAGGCCCTTTGCGGGGCATCGGGGGGCGGGTAGGAGGTGGCAGGGGGTCGGTGGCCTGCTTGGCAGCTGTCCAGGCCCTTGGAGGGGCATCGAGGAGCGGGAAAGAGGTGGCAGGGGGTCGGTGGCCTGCTTGGCAGCTGTCCAGGCCCTTGGAGTGGCATCAGGGAGCGGGAAAGAGGTGGCGGGGGGGTCTCGGCCTGCTTGGTG
>PVJC01056003.1:0-10026 GCA_004026665.1 Murina feae
AATTGATACTGTTCCTTGAAGGCCTGGGGTTATTTATCTTCTATAATTGATACACTGTTCCTTTAAGGCGGCCTTCTAACTACTAACGAAGCCTCCTCTGCCTCACCTCGCAGCGTCTATAATGAAACAATTGTTACTTTTACTGGTTAGGCCGGAGCTGCTCTTTCCTTCAGCTCCGGAGGATTCTATGATTGTTACATTGTTTCAAAAAGCAGTGTTTTGCTAGAGGCAGTTTAATCGGAGCAGAGCTGAGGGGCGAAGCTTCACTTTCCCTCCTGCGGCAATGGAAACTGCCCTTTACTCAGGTTCATGAGTGGCGGCTGCCATGTTGGCTGGGCTAATTTGCATACAGCCACTCTGATTGACTGGTGGGCGTGGCTTACCCTGTCTCGGAGAAACGGTTAATTTTAATATTTCGCTTTTATTAGTTTAGATTAATCTTTATCTTTTGACTATTGTCATGTGAAATCTGTTAAAAGAGGCAATGGAAGACAGTAGTTCAGTTAGTTAGAGTGTCGTCATGATATACCAAGGTTGTGGGTTCAATCCCTGGTCAGGGCATATAGAAGAATGCGTAAATGAATGCATAAATAAGTGGAACAACAAATTGATGTCTCTCTCTCTCTCTCTCTCCCTCTTTCTCTTCCTCTCTCTCTTTCCCTCCCTTCCTATCTCTCTCTCAAATAAAAAAAAACTGCTGTAAAAAAGAGGCAGTGGAATACACTGAATCATAAATGTGTTAATAATTTTAAAAATACTTTGAAATCCACGTAAATTATGTAAAAATTCATATAGTTCCAAAGGATACTTTCCCAGTATGAGCAATAAGGAAATTGTGTATGTTCATTTCTTCCTATTTTCCTCTATTTCTTTCTCTTTATCAGCTAATTTTATTTGGTAATATTATTCTTTGTAATTTTAGTGGCCATATTTAAATTTTTAAAGTTGTTTTTTGTTAATCCTCACCCAAGGACATTTTTCCATTGATTTTTTTAGGGAGAGTGGAAGAGAGAGGGAAAGACGGAGAGAAACATCATTGTGAGAGAAACACATCAAATGGATGCCTCCTACATGAGCCCTGACCAGGGCCTGTTCCGGGAGGAGCCTGCCACCACGGTATGTGCCCTTGCCTGGAATTGAACCTGGGACCCTTTGGTCCACAGGCCAATGCTCTAACCACTTAGAAAACTTGCTAGGGCTATATTTATACTTTAAATGATATCTATATACATCTGTTATTTGACTTATGTACTTTAAGTAATATCTGTTTACACTGTAAAGGATGAGGAAGTCAAAAGTGATTATGCAATCTTCCTTTTTTTTTTCCTGTCTCCTAACTCTTGCTACTTAGGTTATTTTTATTCTGACATGTTATTTACAATACTGTTTAACCATATTTGCCATCGTTGTTTTAACATCTGTCCTACATTTAAATGGTATTTGTGCTTATCTCTACTGTTACCATAGTGTCTGTATTTCTCTTTTGGTTGGTAGAAGGTTATTTATCAGTAGTTATGTCAAGAAAGGAATACTAGAACTATATTACCTAGATCTTGGGTGTTTAAAACTATCTGGGAATTCCCATTACACTTGAATGATGATCTAGCTAGACATAAAATTATTGGGTGACACTTTAATTTTTCAGGATTTTGTATGCTTTTTATTGAATTATTTTTTGGAGAAAGCTGAAGCTAACCTGATTGTTTGCCATTATAATTTACTTGGTTTTATTGTTAGTTCTTTTTCCCTTAAGATTCAGTGAAATTCTTATTTAATAGGCTGTGTGTAAGTCTTGATTGATCTGTTTCAGACTCTTGTGGGACATGTGCTGTTACAATTAGTAGGTGTGGGACTTTTATTTTGAAAGTCTTCTTGCATTATCCTATATAATAAAAGGCTAATATGCAAATCGAACAACAGAATGACTGGTCACTATGATGCGCACTGACCACCAGGGAGCAGATGCCCAGTGCAGCTGCTGTCCCCTGGTGCTCAGTGCACTCCCACAGGGGGAGTGCTGCTCAGCCAGAAGCCAGGCTCAAGGCTGGCGAGCACAGTGGGGGTGGCAGAAGCTTCTCCCGCCTCCACGGCAACGCTAAGGATGTCTGACTGATGGCTAGGCCTGCTCCCCGTCAGTGGGACATCCCCCGAAGGCCTCTGGGACACCCCACCAAGGGCTCCCAGACTGCAGGCTGGGCAGAGGGACCCCCCTTCCCGAGTGCACAAATCTTGTACACCAGGCTTCTAGTGTTTTAATAATTGTATTCTGTTTCACTTCTTTTTTAAACATTTCACTTGGACCACAAAAATTGTGGTTTGGACCTTCTTTGTCTGAATATCATTTGTATCTGTTATTTTCTCTTTGATCATTTTATACTCATTGTTCTTTCCACTTTATTTTTATCAAAAGCTTGATTGTGTTATCAGCAACATCTGTGTTTTTTTTTTTTTTTTTGCTGTCATTTATGTCTTTCTGTTTTTATCATTTTCTCTTTGAGACTTTATAGCTCTGCTTTAAGACCTTTTCTGAATCTATGGAAATGTGGTCATGATTTTCATCTGCTTATTTTTTATTTTTATTTAAAAAAAATATATATTTTATTGATTTTTCACAGAGAGGAAGGGAGAGGGATAGAGAGAAACATCGATGAGAGAGAAGCATCGATCAGCTGCCTTCTGTACTCCTCCCATTGGGGATGTGCCCGCAACCAAGGTACATGCCCTTGACCGGAATCGAACCTGGGACCTTTTAGTCTGCAAGCCGACGCTCTATCCACTGAGCCAAACCGGTTAGGGCTTCATCTGCTTATTGTATACAATTTGTGATGTGCATTTTCATTTAATTATTTAATATTACTTTGTGCTACATGTGTATGTATGTTATGTGTGTGTGTGTGTGTGTGTGTGTGTTTATTGCTCTATTGTGATGATTTCCTTTTGATTATTACACATTCTTCTTGGACTGGTTATTTACAGGACAGTAGAAGTGAGGATCTGAGTGTTCCATTAGTTATGAGGTTTTCCTTATCCATAGTTATGTATTAGATAGTTATGTATTAGATATGTGTATGCATCTGAGTATGTATGCATGTAAGTTTGATGGGTTGTTATTTGGTCTTAACTTCAGCTGACAAAGACTGATAGTTCTAGTGTTATTCAAAATCTTCACTTTCTCTTCTATTCTATAGTAAGGTAGAATTTTTCCTTTAAAGATGGAAGTCTGTTTTATTCTTTAATCCTGGCCCTCCTGGCCCCCCTGGTGTCTAAAATTTAGGGAGACTTTCCAGCTGGCCGATGTACACTTTGCTTTCTGGGCCAGAGAGTTATGACTCTGCCTCTTAGGATTTGTCATTTACTTTGGAAGACTTTTCTTTTTCAAGATCATTAATGATTGGTATCCTCTCACTCTGGCTCAAGTTTTATGTCCTTGGTAGTGTTCTAATTATATTGCTTTTGGGGTTATAGGTTCTTCCTCAAAAATTTTATCAACAATGGAGTTAACATTTCTGTTTCTCTTTGTCCATGTTCTTTTTGATTGATTTTAGAAAGGAAAAATGGTAGAGGCAATCTTACCCTCTCATCATAAAACTGGATTCCTGATATCATAGGTTTTTGCAGAGACCTTGACAGAGACAGCTTGGCATGACTGTCAGGAAAAAACATGGAACTATGAGTTGGTGGTCACAGATTCTTGAATCAGTGTAGACTTGCCATTTTAGGGCAAGTTATTCCTCTCTCTTTGGGTTATCATTTACTCATCTGCAAAATGAGGGATTGATCTGTAAGGTCTTTTCTAGAAGGAACTCTCTGTGATTATAAGAGGGTGGAGTACTGCTTAGGCACAACATGTTTGGGTTGACAGTTCATTGATATACCTTAGATAATCCTGAACATGTGACTGTTGGATTTCTACAGGAAAGCCAATGAATAGAGCAGCAAAAAGCCTAATTTTGGAATTTTCTTGTAGGTTCAAAACTGTAAATATTCTCATTTATAATAAATAGCCTTCCTATGGAATCCAAGAGTACTTTTTTTTTTTTCACATATGTGGGTCACATGAGAAAGTAAGCCTTACAAATGCACAACACAAACCTAAAACTTATTTTCACCTTCATAGGTGTTATTTGGGGAGAGGAAACTCTGATGTAATATTTGAAAAACCCAAAGAAATATAACCCTGGAACTAAAATGGTCTTTGCTGATTTTAAAAAGAAAAGTGAGAGAGAAGATCTTAATCAGTATTTGAAACAGGCAATATCTTCATGAAATATTCTTATAACTTAAAAAAATATATTAGTTATAAGCTAAATTTTCTAATTTCAAACATTGCATGTTTAAAGAAGTCATATTTGATCTTTCTTGATCAACCTGTAGTAAGTTTAGATTTTAAAATAAAGTTTGATATTTCTTGTTGTGTGTAATCTGATCAAATACCCTTCAGAATCTGAATTTACTTTGCTCATTAAGGATGTAGATAAGATCAGGATAAAGGAGGAGAGGGAAGGAAACTGAAATCTGTGCTTCAGTTGTCCCTACATGTGCAAAATACTTTACAAGCCTAGCAACTGCTGTTGATGATGGAGATAGCTTACTCATTTCTCTGTAATTTGGATGTAAATATGGCAGACATTAGCTTTACTTTTTATTATGCTGTGTTTGCCTTTTATAATACATAATAGTTAAAAATGTAGGGAAAATAAAGTTAAATATTTGATCTCACCTTAGGAATATTACTGGAAAAAAACAGAGCAAATTATTGACCATGGTTGACATAAAATAAAACTTAGAGAAAAGAAGAAAGTATATTTCCTGTTAATAAATATTTATATCATATAACAATCTTTTTGCATTCATCTTTTTAAACCTTTGTGATCCTAAGTAATGTAAAGACAGACTGTAGGGAGGGATAGCAGAGACCTTGAGAGAGGAGAAAAACTCTGAACCATTAGCATGGAAAGACCTCCCACCTCACAGTGATTGGGAGTGAGGCATGGCGGAGCGAGTCCACAACAGGGCCTGTGTGATGTGAAGCCCTTGCAATGTCCATGCACTCTGACAAGTACTCTGTCACCCAAGTGATTAGGGCCAATGCAAGAAGGAGAAGCTTTTTCCTCAGTAAATACAGGGGTCATAAGTGAGGATGGAACCTCCATTACTTCATCTCCATTTTATAATCAACACCCATGTAAGGAGGATTTTATTGTCTATATTGAGACTTAGAGAAATCATGTGCCCAAACCAACTTGTATCTACTGTAATTCCTGATAACTATTCATCATATCATGCAGATCATATGTTGCTAGTTAACTTATTAGTGGGTGCCACTACTGAGAAGATATCCTAAGAGAAAGTTTCCGAAGTGAGGGGAATATGGTTGAAAAGGCTATGATTTCCAGAAGGTTCTATTAAGTCAACTAAGAGCCACGCTCAATTTTAGGGCTCTGGCAAGTAGAGAGAATATACTACTCTTGGAGCCTGGTGACATCAGTAATGAATAGAAGTGTGTGCCCTGGTGTGTGTGTTGGGGGAGGAGGGCAAGGAATAGTTCAGTCAAAGTTGAGCTTTTTCTTCTCACCCTGGAGAAATCCTTTGATGAGGGCAGAGACATCTGTAGGAACTTCAAGAGTATATTAGAAGTGTTGCCTGTCTCAGAGCTAAGTAGGGTTTGCAAGGAGGTAGAATTAGGTGACATACCTTGTGCTGCAGCAGCACAGCCAAGGGTTTGGTGAGCCTGAGGAGGGGTAGTGAAGGATTAAAGAAGACAGACAAAGAGAATACAGCTGGGGCTCAGTGGATCTCCCATGCCTGGATGAGGACACAGAAAGATCCAGCCTGCACGTTGAGGCTTTATTTTATAGTGAGATCAACACAAGTGTAGTGGTCAACATGTATACAGTGTTCTTGTGGGTTTCATCTTGTTTTGGCAGCACTTGCTGCACCTCCCACAGCCCATTAGCTACTTACAAAGGAACTATGGAGGGCTATAAGGTTAAGCTTAATTGTGTTAAGATGGCTCTGCCCTCTAAGCTGGGACTTGTTTGTGGCCCTGCCACACAGGTCAGTTCGAGGCTTAACCCTATAGCCACTCCCTCCAATATCTGATATCCTAATTTAATTGAGATAGACCTCTGTGAGAAAGAATTTAAATTTAACTTATATTCATAGTTACAGTTCAGATTTATACAACCCTGACACATAAATGGATTTGGTGGCTTTGACCATTGCAGGGAGGAGCAAGAAAGCCTTATGTTTGGAGTTTAAAGACTTCTGATCCAGGAGAAGTAGAAAGAAAATAGTCTGAGGAGAGCTGAGATGATGAAAGGCAGTTGGGTGGAAATGGAGAATTATTAAGTAGATTCCTTTCATTTTAAAAATTGTTCAGTTAGTAATAAGATGTTGAATGTTGCTTTACATTTATGTTTATCCTAGTAAGAGCAAAAGAAATACCTCTTTGCTAGTAGTAATGTCTTTGGTATTAGGTGGAAAAAATATTTGGAGGAAAATTGCAAATAAATGCAGTAATTAAAATTCTATACTATGACAGGTTTTATTATTGAGCAAATATATGTTGTCTCTGAGAGGCTTAAATCCATTTAGGATCAATTTACAAAAAAAAAAAAGACTTCTGGGCACTATGGTAATTTTATCCTGTGCCAATTTAGCTAAGCTTTAAAAGTGTTTGCCAGAATTCTCTTCTTTGTATGGTTCCTGGTTAGAGCTGGTCACATGAAGAATCTGCCTGAGATTTGGAAAGCAGTGAACAGTTCGCTCTGATTATGAAATCTGAAAGAAAAAGTAAGCATTCTTGCTTTATTATGACTATTAACAGGAACTAGGAGACTTCACTGGCTAGGAAATATTATGCTGATTACATAGCAATAAAAACACACCTAAAAACGTATTGTAGGTAGTTGGATGATTACATAAAATGTACATTTATTGCTTTTACCATAGACAATTCTAATATATATTTTTATAAGGATCTGGGAGAATAAAGTGTTGTTTCATGTAATTAAAGTAAAGATGTGAGCTCGGTTAATTTGGCAGTTATTTGTGTGTTTTAGAAGGAACAGACAGAACTCTTGAGAAAGCAGTGGAACATTGTTAGTTCTGTGTTCTTAAGTTTTCTCGTACTAGCACGTGAAGTACTTCCCAGATAAAAATCTCTAGTCAGTGATTCTTGCGGGATAAAAAACACAAAAAACATTTATTCTTTAAGAAGAGTTATTTTTTTAATTGGACCTTTTGTCCCACAAGATGATGTGTATAATACAGCATGATTTTGAGTATTTTATTTGCTTATTTTCCCTCTCATCGCATTCTTCTAAAATTTGAACATGGGTAGGAATTTAGAATCAAATTTCCTTCTCTGTATTTTTTAATCAGTCATTGTTATCGTCAAGTTATGAGTTTGAAAGTACAGTTTCATTCAGTTGTTTTGCTTGCGTTCCTCAGTCCCCACAAAGTGGGACCTCATTGAAGCTCAGAATACTATGATAGTCAGGCAGGTGGAAGTAGGGGTGGAGTGTTACATGAGGGCAAAAGAGCTCCTGACAGACACTAAGAAGAAGTAAGAGGTAGGAGTGCAGAAAGGGATGGACAATGTGAATTTAAAATGTATGGATCTATCCCTGGCTGGTTTGGCTCCGTGGATAGAGTGTTGGGCTGTGGACTGAGTGATCCCGGGTTTGATTCTGTCTTCTGGTCGGGGACACATACCTGGGATGTGGGATCAATCCCTAGTGGGGGGCATGCAGAGGGCAGCTGATCATTGATTCTCATCATTGATGTTTCTCTCTTTCCCTCTTTAAAATCAATAGAAAATATATTTTAAAAAATAATAAATAAAATAAAAAAAGAAAGAAAATGCCAATTGTCCAAATTGGCTGTATCATTAAAAAAAAAAAAGTATGGATCTAGCTAGAACCCCACATAAAAAAGTAGGAAAATCAGATATTTGGAAATCAGGATCCATTTTGTAGTCCTATTTTTGAGGTTTAATATGAAGTTGGTATTTGCTTTTGGAAAAGTCTGGACTTCAGTTTTCTCAACTGTAAAATGTGAGTATGTGAATCATCAATTTTTCTAGCCTCTTTATCCTTTATTCAAAAGCAGTTGTACTCATAGTAGGTAGGAAGGAAGGATATGGGAGAGTAAGGAAAGTGTCCCACCCTTCCTTAATCAGAATGATTCTGTTGAAATACCGAGTCTTCTTTGGAGGAGGATTGCCTTTAAACAAATGGCTCTGCAAATAAAATATCTCTGAAAATGAGAAATTTGTTCCAAAGAAGACTCAGCATTTAAAACAGAATCACATCCTTCCTTCCTAACTACTTCCTCACATTTAACTTTCCCTAATAAAAACGGCAACAATTATGGAATCAAAACATTTTAAATAAAATCTTTTTGTATTAACCTTGTCAAGAGGTCTATTTTTGGTTCATTTTTCTTTTCTTTTTTTGGTATAGTATTTAGAATGTTATGTGAAAATAATGGTTATATAAATACTATTTGATAATAAAAATAGGGTGATAATTTTAAACCATCATGTGCTCACCTTTACCACAATAAAAATGTGGTCTGCTGCAGTAATTAACTAATCATTAATTGCTTTGTTTATTTAATAAATTTTCATTTCACTTTGTAGTAGCTGGTCTCCAAAGATGGCCCTTAATAAACCATGCTTCCAAACCTTTGTGTTGTCCCCACTCCCATTGAATCTGGGCTGATGCTGATTCACTTTATTCAGTACATTGTGGTAGAAAGGATATTATATTAGTTCTGACCCGCCTACACAGCTTCTTCTTTTGCATTTTTTTGTAAGACCCAAACCACCTTGTAAGAAGTTTTAGCTATCCTGCTGGAGAGACCACATGGAGAAACCTTATGGAGAAGGGGCCTGAGACTGTAGAGAAAGAGCAGAGGGAGAGGGCAGGAGAAGGAGAAAACTAAATGATTTAGCTGGGAGGGGGAGAGTGAGAGGGATCAATTATTCAGTTGTTCCAGAGTCCCACTGAGTCCAGACTTCCTACCCTCTCTGTCAGGTGGTCAGACAGAGGGAGCCATCTAGCCAGTCAAACTCCTAAATGACTGCAAGCCAAAGATTGTTTTTATATGTTTAACGATAATAATCCTTTTAAAAAATACATATTTTATTTATTTCAGAGAGGAAAGGAGAGGGAGAGAGATTAGAAACATCAATGATGAGAATCATTGATTGGCTGCCTCCTGCATGCCCCCTACCAGGGATGAGCCAACAACCCGGGCATGTGCCCTTGACTAGAATGAAACCCAGAACTCTTCAGTTTGCAGGCCGACGCTCTATCCACTGAGCCAAACCAGCTAGAAGAGTCACAGTCCTTTTTTAAACAAGGTAGTGCTCTTGATAGTACAGCTATCTCTAAAAGTCTCTCTGATTTTTATTCCTTTTGTTAGTGGTACCTTGTGCTTACCATTGGAGTCACAGTTGTGCTTTCATGGGGTCACATTCTTTTTCCTGAGCCATTCCCCCCAATCCAAGATTGAGTTTTGTTTGCCTTTGTTGCATAGAGTATATTTTTAAATTTAATCTGAAGTTGAGATGAGAAAGAGGTGCAGCTTTTAGGGTGGCAACTTCTAGGATTTCTGGATTCTCTGTGTTCCCTTGCATCCTGCTTGTAACTAGGCCAGTTATTTTCCTGAGCTCACCTCTATTGTAGAATTTGTTAAATACAGCTAGTAACCCAAAGCCATAAATTTACTAAGTTTATAATCTGTTGTGAAAATTATTGTGGGTGACAGTTTCACCAAATATTTGACCTTTATAACATGGTCATATTTCTAGCTCCAAATACCAGTTTCCATGCCACCTGCTATTTGCTGCTGAAGACAGGGTCATGAAACAGCACCCCACTTCTAGGTACCAAAATTTCTGTATTAGTCAGCTTTGCTCTAGTTACAAATCTTGAGGGCTTGCGACAACAAAATGTCATATATATATATATATATATATATATATATATATATATATATATATATATATATATA
>PVJC01056004.1:0-10028 GCA_004026665.1 Murina feae
GTAACAAAACTGTTTTCTGAGAGTGGAAGAAGAACTGTTATTCTGGGATGAGAAATATCCCCAAACTGTCTGATAAAAGCAGCAACTATAACCACTGGTGTTTTCCCCACTCTGTGGGAGACCTATTTACCCCTGGTCTAGAATGCGTCGACCTTACTGACTCTTGATAATTTTGTGTTGCCAGCAGCAAAAATAAAGATTGTTTATTAAAGGGCTGGTGGCAAGCTGTAGACATTGACAGACCATGGCAGTTAGAAATAGGAAGAACACGTGGATAGAAGACATTATATAACTGCAATATATCGGTGTGGACTTAGATTTTATGTCCTTGCTTCATCTTGGCTCTCAGGAAATGTGTGCATGCCTGCGCACACGTGTGTACACACACACACACACACACACACACCCATGTATATGGCAGCTTATGTTTCTTCACTAGGCTCCCAATTTTATCCTGATTGATGGAATAACAAACTATTTTGACATACTTATTTTTAAAAAAAATATATTTTACTGATTTTTTACAGAGAGGAAGGGAGAGGGATAGAGAGTCAGAAACATCGATGAGAAGGAAACATCGATCAGCTGCCTCCTGCACACCTCCCACTGGGGATGTGCACGCAACCAAGGCACACGCCCTTGATGGGAATCGAATCTGGGACCCTTCAGTTTGCAGGCCGACGCTCCATCCACTGAGCCAAACCAGTCAGGGCTTGACATATTTCTTTGTGGTGTATTATCCACTAGAGCCCTGATGCATGGAATTTATGCAAGAGTAGCCCTTCCTTCCTGGGTTTCCCTCCGGCCACCGGCAGGCCCCCGGGACCCAGGCTTCCCTCAAAGCCCTGGCTTTGTCCGGAAGGTTGTCCAGGCTAATTAGCATATTTTGCTTTTATTATTATAGATGTCTTGACTACCTTTATTAGTCCAGGTAGGCAATATTTGATTTAATAAGCATTTGGCAATGTTGTTACTACCCTATTTTAATTTTAATTTCTCCTTTCTTTTCCTATTCTTATAGGGGGATTATTTTCTTATATCCTAACATAATTTTAGGTTTTACCTGTGGTTCGTTTCCCACCAAAAGTCATTGCCCTTGGTTTTCAAAGTCATAACCATCTCCAAAGGGTCAGCAGCTAGGACCAAATCAGATCAGAGCGGCCCCTGGATGCTATTAGCCAGTCCGATATGTCCATCTGCTTTTCTAATGAGGGCAGGGACCTGAGTGCTCTCCAAAGCCTTGGGGTTGGTCTCATGGGAAGATGAGGGCAATGGGGCGCTTTTAAATTAGGTTTGCTTGTTTCCTTCTAATCTCCGGTTTATGGAAGACCACTAGGTCAGGGTCTGCCTCTTTCTGGCCCCCTTCCCATGTCATTATAATAGAGGTTGTACCCTCCATGCTCCATCTAGTTGTAAAGTAAGCAACTAGAGTTTTCTTGTTTGTCCCTAGTATCTGGCCCCGTCGCTACAGTCTTGAATACCTAGGTGTCTGTGAAGTGTGTGCTTAAGTGCATTTCAGATGAGTTCTTGTATATTCCTCCCCATTTCTGTAACAGGGTATTGTAATTATCAGAGCAAAAATTGTATATGGACTCAAACCAAACACTTCTTTCTTCTCTTCTAGGCATTTCACAAATCCTTCCTCATTTTGCCAGAAAGAGAAAAGAGGATCTAAGAGTTGTCACACCCCCTGCCTCTCTGAAGTCAAAGTCCTAGCCCATTTCCATTCTTTCCTTTCTGTAGCTCCTGGCTCTGTCACTCTGCTGTGTTTTACCCCCAAGTCTCTAAGATTCAGATTTAGCTCAGAGAGTGTAATCTTCCCCATGGTGAAGCTCTGGAGCTGTTTACAGGGATGTGGACGCCCACCTCATCTGGAAGCTTTATCCTCAACCCCCTTTCCTCTGCTCTCCCTGGCTCTAGCTTGCTCACAAAGGCATCTCCAGTGCTGAGCATGGACTAAGGACTCATCCGCAGCTAATGCCTGTGTTAAAGAAATAAGTGAAGGGGGCTGTGAGCTTTCAGTGATCTCCCCACGGTCCCCAGTGACTGCATGATCTGCCCTAGAGCACAGATTCAATACAATAATTGATGAATCCATCAGAGGACATATTAAGTGAAGCAAAATTTTATTGGTCCTCCAATGGCCACTTTAAGCTTTCCTGACAACTCCAGCCAACCATGGCCTTTCCCTTCCTAACCACCTGCTGCTTATTGAATGTTTTTTTTGTTTTTTTGTTAATCCTCACACTAAGGTATTTTCCATTGAAATTTTTTTTGTTTTTTTTATTTTGCTTTTTAGAGAGAATGGAAGGAAGAGGGAGAGATAGAAAGAGAGACATCGATGTGAGAGGAACACATTGATTAGTTGCCTCCTGCAGTCAGACCAGGGCTGGGATTGAGTTTGCAACCGAGATTACATGCCCTTGACTGGAATCCAATCCAGCACCTGTCAGTCTATGGGCCAACACTCTACCCACTGAGCCGAACCACCTAGGGCTTGAATGCTTTTATGGATGATTACAGTGCTGTTGATTTTGTGATGTATTGCACATTAGTATTTGCATGTGTGTGTGCCTTAGCTCCTTTGATTGCATGCTCTATCCAGAAGCTAATTTCTGTGGAATTTGAAGCATATACTATTTTGGAAGCCCTTAATTACAAATACAAATTAGGGACAAAAGTGAATTATTTTAGGATGACTTAGAACAAATTATAATTTTTAAAAAGCTGATAAATATCAAACACATCACAAAATAAAAAAATAAGATTTTTATTCATTAGCTGCCTGACACATTTCCATAACTGCCTCCTACATTTTTGTCTATGTAATCTCCAGTTGCCTTTTTATATAACGATGAAAAGGCAAAGGTGTGACTCAGTGGTTGAGCATGGATCCGGGAGGTCATGGGTTGATTCCTGGTCAGGACATATACCCAGGTTGCAGGCTTGATCCCCAGTGTGGGGCGTGCAGGAGGCAGCCAATTGGTGATTCTCATCATTGATGTTTCTGCCTCTCTCTCCCTCTCCCTTCCTCTCTGAAACCAATAAAAATATATTAAAAAAAATAACAGTGATTTTGCAATATCATTTTCTGGAGAGAACAGAAAGATAGTTTGGGTTTTCTTAGCATGGTTGATGTAAATTGGTGTTTTTTTGTTACATACAGTTGCCTGTATAACATGTGTGCCACCTCACACACAGACGTGTTCATTCTTGGTAGGACTGCTATGCTGTGGGCCCCATAAACACAGGGATTATATTTTTCATTTTTTTTTTAAAGCACAGTGTATCTGTAAGTGTAGACACTGCATTATCAAGTATTTTCCCATCAGGAGACAATTTGGGTTTTGCCTGGGTGTTGACAAGAACCAGAGCCTCTGCTTACAGTTGCTGGTGCCTGATGATCACAAGCCGTTTTCACAGACTCACTGTGCTTCCACCCCGTGAGAGCATCTTCTCCACCAGA
Source organism: Murina feae (assembly GCA_004026665.1). NCBI lineage: Eukaryota > Metazoa > Chordata > Mammalia > Chiroptera > Vespertilionidae > Murina > Murina feae. The sequence continues at coordinate 3,467 of PVJC01056004.1, forward strand.
TGCTTTTGGCTCCGGAGCCTTCTGACACTGCTCTCATCAGTCAGCCCCTGATCCCGGGTGTTCTTGTCTGTAGCTCTTTAAATGATGTCTCATGCCGCCAGACACAGTGTCTGCTGCCTCCCCCTGACAAGTGTTCCTCTCTGGGGCTCCTTTTGACAGTCAGTCACTGGTGGTGTCATTCTGCTGGCAGTTCTTGCACCTGCATTTTTAGGAAGTCAAAACAGAATAAAATCTGCTTTTAAGTTCTCTTCTGACCCAGACACAGTCCATGTTGACTAGATCTCTGGATGAGCTACGATTCATTTCCTCCCCCCTCACCCTATAAGCAAGGCTGGGGCTAATTAAACATGGTGCTGACAGCCTTTGTTCCCAGGCCCTCTAAGAGCATTATAATGAGTCTTTTAATTGTTGAGCTGAGTCTGATGTCCTAGCAGGAGAAGTCCAGTTCTATAAACTGAATAAATATTAAGTCGCTGATAGTAGGGGGCAGGTGTAGAAGATGGAGTGCTGCATAGGGCTGGCTGGGGACCCTCGGGGTTAAGTCCTTAGACTCAACTCAGACGGACTTCAGTCCTGCCACGTACTGCCTGTGCAGTTTTGGCCTGGTCACTTAGTGCTTTCTGAGCCTCAGTTCCTCATGTGTGAAATGAAGAGAGTGCTACAGGAGGCTGTGAGAATTCATGTGGGTAAAGCCCTCTGCACAGAAGCATGTCGTCAGCACTTCAGAATGTTAGGTATCATTTCTTTACTTCTAGCATTTCTCTCTTAGGGCTATCTAGAGATCTGGATATCTGATATCTTTGGTTGTTTAAAACTTTACCCAGACTGTAGCTTCCTCAGCTGTTGTTTTTTTTTTGTGTGTGTGTTGTGTGTGTGTGTGTGTGTTAATCCTCACCCGAAGATATTTTCCTGTTACTTTTTAGGGAGAGTGAAAGGGAAGGAGAGAGGGAGGGGGAGAGAGAGAAACATCTACATGAGAGAGACATATCGGTTGGTTGCCTCCAGCACATGTCCAACCAGGGCAAAGGATCTAGCCTGCAACGAAGGTATGTGCTCTTGACTGGAATGGAACCCGGGACCCTCAGTCTGTGGGCTTGGAATGGAACCGCAGGACCCTTCATCCACTGAGCCAAACTGGCTGGGGCTCTTCAGCTGCTTTTTAAAAGTAACTCTTTTTGACAACAGTGGCCAGAGCTTAGTTATTTCATGTTCTGCCTGTGGTGCCTAAAGCAGCATTTTGTACGCCAGAGTCCCTCTCACTCGTTTAGCAATCTGCTGTATTCCTCAGTCTTCAGAGTGACCCGCCCATGGTGGTGTCACTAGAGTTCAACATGCCCCACTTGCCTGTTGTCTCCTCCCAAGCTGTGCTCCGCAAGGAGCCACACTCCTGGCTCCGCCCTCCCAAATGCCCGCTGTCCTTGCTTGTCATTCTAGTCTCACCACAGGGCTCACTTCTTCAGAGAGGCTTCTGGCCCATTCCCTCAGCCATTCTCCATCATAACATTCTAATTCATTAGCCCCATAGCACTTCTCATATCTGATATTTTACTTTTCTTAAAAAAAAATTTCTATTTCTCATGTTAGAGCACAGGCTTTGTGAGAGCAGAAATGTTCTGTTTTCTTAGGAAGTACATTCTCATAAGGGGGAGGGGGTGTATTGTCCATAAGTGGTAATATTGGTTCTAGAGGCCATAAAAATCACTCTTTTTTGGTATAAAACACAGATTTATATACTGTACATAATATATATATGTGTATACATACATGGTATTAAAGTTTGAGGGGCATAATTAGACAAAAGGGTCTAAAAAGGCCTCTTAGGGAGGCAATAATGAAACAAAAAAGGTTGAGAACACTGCTTTACAGTATAGAACAGAGCTGAGCACAGATTAGGTTCATAAATAACATTTTTTGAATGATTGAGTCATGCTTTTAATAGCTGGAGAGACAGGTTCAGAGAGGTGAAGGTTTAGTCTCAGGACATAAGGGTAATAAATGGTAGAACTGATCTCCAATCTATGTCCTGGGTTTTGTGCTTTTTACTGTAAGCCACTCAGCAAATGCTCAATGTGTTGCTCTTGGAGTTGACTGGAGTATATCAGACATCTGCACAAGAAGAAGCAAAGCCAATTTGCATTTTCTAAGTGACATAACAAATGATTTCAGAAAGCCGGTCTATTCAGAAAGAGTCCAGCTAGTTTTCTCTAGAGGCATTAATAATGTGTTATACATGGCTCATCTTTGACATGGGAGTCAGTTCCATCTCCTGCTCTTGGTAAAATGAAAGTGAAGAAGTGAGCCATATTTTTAGTGTCTTAGTGATTGTTTCATAGCACCCCTGGGCCAAAAGAAATAACTGACAATTCCATTTATTAAATAGTTAGGTCCAAATGGCTTCCTGTCTTAAGAATTTAGTGCCTGTTGATCACAGCATAACTTCTTAAGCTTTGGAAATATATTGGACACCACCAGCCTCACTTCCTATTCCACATTTATTTTCAAATGGTACTTGCTTTTAATCACAGCAACTACTGAAAACCCAGCATTGAAAAGATTGGGTCACTGGAAGAAGCATAATAATTCAGTGTTTACACTGTGAGCTACCTCAAGCCAGTAGTTTCTGACAGGTGTTGCTGTGATCCCTGTGGATATTTAAAACATCCTGAGACACCCCTGTGACTTCACTGTGGCACCCAGAGGTGCCTCAGCATACAGTTTAGGAACTGTGGTAGTAGACCAAGGCAAGATATGATGCTGGCTTGAGGTAGAGTGGTGGTGGTGGTGGTGGTGGTGGGGGGAGTTGGAAAGAAGTGGAAAAATTTGAAGATATTTAGAAATGGAAAATTGGAGGCGAAGAGAACTGTCCAAATATGTTGAATGACCAGGATGTGGAGACGGAGGAAAGAGGTTTGGAAAATGAAGCTTGGGACCTGGATGATTGGAGAACTCCCATGTAGTGGATGGCTTTTGGCCTCCCTGGCCAGCCCACCTTCCCCTTCTTGAGAATGTCAACCATCCTCCACACAGGAGTGGCCCTGGCAGCTGTATTCATTCTGTGTGATTCATCTCGTTTGCAGAAGGTGATTGGACAAGGGGCATATGTTGCACTTATGTCAGCCTAATTCAGTCAGATTTCCTCTCCCAAGAATTTGGAATTAAAGACCTACTATCTATCTCTTCGGGCTCAAATTACCTCTAACTGCATGGCTTCAAACAGTAGAAATTTATTCTTCCACAGTTCTGGAGGCCAGACGCCTGAAACAGAGGCATAGGCAGGGCTCTGCGGGGAAATGCTTCCTTTCTTCTTCCAGTTTTGGATGGCTCTTAGTGGTCCTTGGCTATATATCACTCCAACCTCTACCTCTGTGGTCACATTGCCTGCCACTCCGTCTTTATGTGTCTGTGTCTTCTCCCATTCTGTCTCTTACAAGGTCAGTGGATTTAGGGTCCACTTGGGTAATTCAGAATTATCTCATCTTAAGATATTTAACTTAATTACATCTGTAAAGATTTTTTTTCCAACTAAGGTAACACTCATTAGAGTCTGGATATTAGGACGCAGGCATATCTTTTTCAGAGCCACCTTTTAACCCACTACCCTTAGAGATGGATGCGCTGAGAGGATGGATGTGTGGGGCGCTGGAATAACTAGTGTAAGATCTGGGTGGAGAAATACAAGACACAGATGTAGAGAAGCAGAAACAAAGGGACACTTGGGCCCGGAGAAAGGTAGACAGACAGAGGGACCAGCAGTGCTTTGGTGCTATTCACCTGTCCTCTTCTTGGTTCCTGTTCCCCAGGAAACCACGCTGCCTTCAGGTTCTATGATTTAGTTGACATCTTCAACACATTATCCCACTTCCTTAAGCTACTTTGAGTTAGTTTCTCTCATTTACAACCAAGAGCCTTCACTAAGGCAAAACAGCAGAAGGGTGGGGGAAGTGAGTCTCAATTTTGGCAAACCTTCAGTGTCCTTAAGGCTGTGATTTATGCCACTCCAGCATCAACAAAAAAAATTGAATGGTGGCTACTCACAAAATGGGACTGATTAGAATTTACTATCTCAGAATGTGAAGAATTCAATTTCTTTCTTACAGTGATCCCATTCTACATACACGACTCAGAGCACCTGAGAGAAGTGTGCTTCATTTTGAGCAACAATGAAGGAGGACATTGGCCCAATGGCATTTGTCCTATGAAGCATGAATAGGATACAAAGGGACTAGAAATCATGCCACCCCAGAAACTGTTAAAGAGATCTGGGCAGTTTACTTTGAAAATGGAGGACTTGGAAAGCCACGATGGATGGTTTCTAAACTGAAAGAACTGTCATGCTAAAGAGAAGTTAGACATTATTATTTTTAAAAAATATATTTTATTGATTTTTTAAGAGAAAGAGAGGAAGAGAGAGAGAGAGAGAGAGAGAGAGAGAGAGAGAGAGAGAGAAGAGAGAGAAACATCAATGAGAGAGAAACATGACCCCTACCGGGGAACAAGCCAGCAACGTGGGCATGTGCCTTAACCAGGAATCGAACCAGCAATCTCTTGGTGCATGGGATGACACTCAACCAACTGAGCCACACTAGCCAGGGCTAGACATATTATTAGGAGTCATATTCTGGGTTAATTCAGGAAGAAGTTTCCAGAAATTTCAGTTGCTCAAAAATTGAGTGGCATAATGCTTGACCTTAAATTTAAAAAGGCGTGGAAGTAAGCATCCTAAAAAAAGAAAAAAGAAAAAAAAAGACTGAGCTTGGTGAGGGCAGGGACTGTGTCTTGTTCATCTGGGTATATTCAGTAACTAATATAAGGTTTAGTGCTTAGTGGCTGTCAGGCAAAACTTGATAAATGGAATGAAGAACAGGAGTTTAAAGAGAGGCAGGGTATCTTAGTCTGTTTGGCAGACTGGGTGGCTTAAACAATAGATACTTATTTCTTACAACTCTGGAGGCTGGGAAGTCCAAGATCAAGGCGCTGGGAGATTCAGTGTCTGGTGAGAGCCCACTCCCTGGCTCATAGCTACTGTCTTCTCATTGTGTCCTCACATGGGGGAAAGGGTGAGGGAGTTTTTTAGGGTCCCTTTTGTAAAGGCACTAATTCCGTTCATGAGGGCTCCACACTCATGACGAAATCACCTTCCAAAGACCCTCCCCTCCTAATACTATCCGTCTGGGGCTTGGTGAGTTTTGAGTTTGGGTTTTAAATAACGACACAAACATTTGGCCTCTAGCACTGGATGACTATTTAGAGGTGATGTTGAAGAGATGGAAGACTGAACTGAAGGATGGTGATGATATTAATAAAGAGCTTTTATTTATTAAGCCCTTGGTTTATGTTACCATCTTACTTAATCCTTTAACAACTTATGCAGTAGTTGCCCTTGTTTTGCAGATGTGGGAAGTGCATGAAACACAGAGAGGTTACATATCAAACTCCACTCAAGGAATAAGTTCAAAACTGGAGTCGTTTCAAGAAAAATCATTGCTCATGTGTTAGGCCACTACTATAACCTAGGAGTTTTGTACACATTGATCTCTAAATCTCCTTACAATGGCAAGTTCATGATTTCTGGGGTATATGCCTTCCAGTTTCTTGCCCAAGGCCCTCTATTGTTGGGTCCCATGGACCAGAGTTCTCTAAGGTGACTGGGGGCCCTCAGGATAACTGCCCTACTTACCACTCTGAGGTCTGAAGAAGGCTCAGTCTTTTAAAAAAATATATATATTTTATTGATTTTTTTTTTACAGAGAGGAAGGGAGAGGGATAGAGAGTTAGAAACGTCAATGAGAAAGTAACATCGATCAGCTGCCTCCTGCACACCTCCCACTGGGGATGTGCCCGCAACCAAGGTACATGCCCTTGACCAGAATCGAACCTGGGACCTTTCAGTCTGCAGGCCGACGCTCTGTCCACTGAGCCAAACCGGTCAGGGCAAGGCTCAGTCTTGATAGTCTTCACTGCTCAGCGCCCCAGTTGCCTTCCATGCCTTAGACAGAACAAGGCTGTGGCCTCATCTCTCTTGTCCTGACCTTTAGGGGTCAGGCAGCTTAAAAATGAAGACGTCTACATCCTTCCCATTAGCCTTTTTGCTTAAAGGGAAATATAAGCTAACGAAAATGATTCCTAAATGTGATCCAGCTTTTGATGCCGTAATTAATCTTCAGCGGGATATCATTTTTCAGATGCGCGGCTTTTTTGTTTTAGTGTTTGTTTCCCCCTGTCTTTGTCTGCCCGCCCCTCTCTCCGGCGCTGAGAACAAACCTGGCTTCCATCTGTGCAGCAGCTGCAGATGGGCCCTGAGGCAGCAGAGCCCATGGTCGCTGGCTGCAGCTCTTAGAGCCCAGCAAGACCTCTGGGGATGGTGGATTAAACGCTAGTCTTAGGTCTGAGGTGGGGGTGCTACAGGACTTTAGATAATCTATTTTTCCCTCTGTAGGAATAGGCACTTTAATCCTTAGCTTTATACACCTTCTCCTACGGTTCTGCATACTTTAAGAAAAACACAAGCCTCAATGTGGGTTTGGGAGGATGAGAAGAGATAAACCAAAGGACTTATATACTT
>PVJC01056005.1:0-10021 GCA_004026665.1 Murina feae
AGCCAGCATTTAGGTTTTGTTTTCCCTATCACACTTAATACTAGTTTGGCAGAATGGACTGCCCCTGAACTGGTTTCCGAATCCGTCACTCCCTGCTCTGCTTCTCAGGACACACAAACAGGGTTTTCCCCTGCAGTCTCCGTGAGCTGCCCCAATTGGGTGCTCCTATGTATTGGGTTTAATAATCCCAAGCCTAGCTTTAATAACGAGAGGGAAAAAGGAACCTCTCCAAAGAGATGTGCGGGCTCCCTTCCTCCTCCAGCTCTGCACGTAACTCTCCCAATGTCTCTTCTCCGCCACCCAAAACCGAGGCTGTCTTTTCGTGTCCCGATCAGTTATGGGGTGGTTTTTTTTTGTTCCCTTCTGCTAGCAGCCTGCGGGACTCCTTCCCACACTCAGGTCATACTGGTGCCAACATCCTCGGACTTTGTGGAGCGTGGGCTGGCCCCGAGGGGAGGGGCACAGACTCTGCTGCGCAAAGACTTCTCCTGCGCGCGTTCAACTCTCCCACCTGGAATACAAACCACGCTTTTAACAAGCGAAATCTGACCTGACCGTGAGGAGGTGCAGGGCTTGTCTGGGTCCACGAATTCTTGGCTTGAGCTCCGGTGTTCCTGGGTTCCTGGCTGGTCCCTGGGTGACCTGTTTGCAGTATCCCTGGATGTATACGTTTCTGGTAACAGACACCCAAGATGGCCCGGTTTCCGCAGCAGATTCAGCAGCTCCGGGAGAGATTTCAGCAGCAGTGGAGGCAGCGCCCGGTTAAGGGAGCCCCATTCCGGTTCTCCAACAGTCCTCTGGAGTATAGCTGTTGCACACCCACAAATTTCCACGCTTGGTACATCCACACACTCTCCGTTCCTTCTCCCTCTCTCTCACTGTCTTTCAGTCTGCCTTCTCATCGGCAGCCATCTTCCTTCTCCATGAGGTAGCATTTTCCAATCACCTAGAACCATATGCAATAAGGTCTCCATCAACACTTTATTGTCCCTTCTTCTCAGATGAGAAAACGAACCTCAGAAAGCCGTCAGGAGCTCAGAGTCTGATGACAAGGTGGCTCCTCTGTGATGTGACACACAGCTCAGCCGCTCCTGGGACCAGAGGATGGTCAGCGTCCTGAGAAAAACTCCCGAGGGGTCAGGGTCTGGGCACAGCAACCAGGTCAGAGCATGTCCTGTCCTTGTCTGCTCTCAAAATGTATTTCTTCTCTGCATAGTGGACGCATCAAGGCACCTTACCTTTCCATCTGTTTCATCTGTAAGAACTTCTTACCTCCTCTGAGTGAGGTGAGCAACCCTCGGGCAGCTATTAGTTTATGCTCTGTATCGAGGAGTCTCCCTCGATATGTTCTCCCATTTTGTTTTGTTTTTGTTTGCTTCGTTTTCTGATTTCCACGTAGAAGTGAAATGAACTCGTATTTGTCTTTCTATGACGTCTCACTTAGCACGATATCCTCCAGGGCTGTCTGTCCACGTTGTCACACATGTGAGATATCCTTCTTCTCTATGGCTGAGTCATACCCACCGCCTCTTTGCTCATCTGCGAGTGGCCACAAGGCTGCTTCCATATCATGGCTGTTGTAAATGCTGTGTCAACATATGGGTGAGCTATCTTTTGAAATGAGTCTTTTTGTTTTCTTCCAATCAAAGCCCAGAACTTAAATTGCACAATTGTACAGTACTTCTATTTTGTTGTGGAAACGTCCTATGGTTGTCCACAGCAGCCGTGCCAACTGACAATCCCACCAACAGTGCACAGGGTTTCCTGTTATCCACACCCACCAACACTTGTTTCTTGTGGTTGTGAGCCAGCCATGCTGGCAGCTGTGAGATGATACCTTGTGGGGTTCTACTTGCATTTCCCTGGTGGTTGGGGTGCTGAGCGTCTCTTCATATGTCGCTTTGCCATCCATAGGTCTTATTTGGGGAAATGTCTTTTCAGGTCTCCTACCGTGTTTTAATTGAATATCTTCTCATGCAGAGTTTCATACATTTAATATACCTTATCAGTACACTTCCCTTCACTCAGTAATTTGACTTTTTGTTCTGTTGATGGTCCCGTCACTGTGAAGTCTTTGGTTTGATGTAATTCCATTGGTTTATTTTTTATTTTGTTGCCCTTGCCCATGGAGACACAACCAAAAATATATTTCTAAGACTGATGTCAGAGGGTTTCTCCTGTTTTCCTCCTGAGTTTTATGGTTTCGGGTCTTCAAGTTAAGTCTTTCACCCATTTTGAGGTTTTTTTCTATACAGTGTAAGAAAGTAGTACAGTTTAACACTTTTTGCAGGTAGCGGTCCCATTTTCCCATTGTACATGCTTACCTTCTTTGTTGTAATTTTAATTGATTATAAAAGTGTGGGTTGATCCTGCTGGGTTCTCAGTGGTTAGTGCACCAGCCCTCCTGCCTGAAGGTCGCAGGTTTGAAGCCTGGTCAAGGGCACATACCTGGCTGCAGCTTCAATTTCAGGCCCCAGTCAGGGCACATGTGGAAGGCAACCAATCAATGTGTCTCTCTCCTCTTTCTCTCTCTCCCTTCGTCTCTCTCACTTCATCCCCTCCTCCCTTCCACGCTCTGAAAAAAAAAATCAATGGAAAAATATCATTGGGTGAGGATTAACAACAACAACAAAAAAAGATAAAACCAGACTAGTGTGGCTCAATGGTTCCGTACTGACCTATGAAACAGGAGGTCACAGTTCAATTCCCCATTAGGGCACATGCCCAGGTTAGGGACTTGATGCCCAGTAGGGAGTGTGTGGGAAACAGCTGATCAATGATTCTCTCTCACCATCAATGTTTCTCTCTCTCTCTCTGGGTCCCTTCTTCTCTGAAATAAGTAAAAATATATGTGCTTTTTTTTTTTTTTAAGGTAGGTTTATTTCTGGGCTCTTAATTTGTTTCCACTGACTATTTTTGTGCAAGTACTATATTGTTTTGATTATCATAGCTTTGGAATATACTTTAAAATCAGGGGGGAAAAATAAAATAAAATCAGGGACAGTGAGCTCTCTAACTTCTATTTCATTTGCTTCTGCTCTTGTCTTTATTACTTCCTTCCTTCTCCTAACTTTGGACTTTTTAATATTGAATTTATTGGGGTGACGCTGGTTAACAAAATTATACTGTTTTCAAGTGAACAACTCTACAACACATCATCTGAACACTGTATTGTGTGTTCAGTTCACCACCCTACTTCAAATGTCTATCTACCATCATTTAGCCCCCCGATATCTTCCTCCACTGCCCCCACCCTCTCTCCCTACACTGCTGTCCATGTCCACGAGGCACTACCTTTTTTTTTTTCTCAATCCCTCTATCCTCCTCACCCAGCCCACACCCAACCCCAACCTGGAGAGCTGTCAGCCTGCTCTCTATGAGTTTGTCTCTATTTTGCTTGTTAATTCCTTTTGTTCATTAGATTCCACATGAGTGAAATCATATGGTACTTGTCTTTTTCTGACTGGTTTATTTCACTTAGCATATTGCTCTCCAGGTTCATCCATGCTGTTGCAAAGGGTAAAATTTTCTTCTTTTTACTGCCAAGTAATATTCCATTGTGTAAATGTACCACACCTTTTATATATCTACTCATCTACTGATGAGCAGTTGGCTATTGTAAATGACACTGCAATGAACATAGGGGTGCATATATTCTTTCCACTTAGGATTTCAGGATTATTAGGATATATTCCCAGAAGTGGGACTGCTGCAAGGCAGTTCCATTTTAATTTTTTGAGGAAACTCCATATTGTCTTCCACAGTGGCTGCACCAGTCTGCATCCCACCAGCAGTGCACGAGTGTTCCCTTTTCTCCACATCCTCACCAGCACTGGCTTTTTGTTGATGATAGACATTATGACATGTGGGAGGTGATATCTCATTGGGGTTTTACTTTGTATTCATCTAATGATTAATGGCATTGAGCATATTTTCATATGTCTATTGGCATCTGCATGTCCTCTTTGGAGAAATGTCTACACAGGTCTTTTGCCCATTTTTTAATTGGATTATTTGGTTTTTGGTGTTGAGTTTTATAAGTTCTTTATAAATTTTGGATATTAACCCCTTACTAGATATATTATTCGTCAATATGTTCTCCCACTGAATGTACAGAAATTTTTTACTTTGATGTAGTCCTGTTTATTTCTGCTTTTATCCTGTCTGAGAAGATATATCACAAGAAATATTGATATAAGAAATTTCTGAAAGTTTACAGCCTATGTTTTCTTCTAGGGTTTTTATGGTTTCAAGTCTAACATTTAAGTCGTTAATCCATTTTGAGTCTATTCTTGTGTTTGATGTACTGGTAAAAAGCTGATCTAGTTTCATCATTTTTGCACAAATTTTCAACACCATTTATTGAATAGACTATCTTTGCCGCATTGTAATCTTTTGCCTCCTTTGTAAAATATTGACTTTATAGGCATAGGTTTATTTCTGGATTCTCTTTTCTGTTTGATCTGTATGTCTGTTTTTGTGCCAGTACCATGTTGTTTTCATTACCATGGCCTTGTAGTTTGATATCAAGTAGCATGATTCCTCTAACTTTGTTCTTCTTTCTCAAGATCGTTGTTGTTATTCGGGGTCCTTCGTAGTTCCATATAAATTTTTGGACTATTTGTTCTAGCTTTGTGAAATATGCTATTGGTGTCTTGATAGAAATTGCATTGAATCTACAGGTTGCTTTAGGTAGTATGGACATTTTAATGGTGTTAACTCTTCCTATCCATGAACACAATATATATTTTTTTGTATCTTTTTCAATTTTTTTCTTCCATGTTTTTAATGTTTAATGTCTTATAATTTTCTGAGTATAGGTCTTTTAATTTCTAGGCTTAATTTATTCTTAGGTATTTTATTCTTTTTGAAGCTTTCCTGCATTAAGTCAAGAACCCACACACTAACGGCCAGCCCAAGGCAGACCTGCTCTAGACTCTGACCCTTCCTGCTGATATATTTTGGCAACCCAGGTGGGCCCAGAGTTGTTTTCTCTGTATTCCTCATCATCGGTGTGGGGAAACCTACCTGTCAGCAGCTGAGTCAATCCTTCGTTAAAACACACCTCATCACTCCTGAGATGGAAGGAAAGCCTGACCTTTGAACATGAAGTCATCTACCCACATGACCAACCTCAGGTGACACGTAGGTGATAGGGCCCGGTGAGTCAGGACCTGATCACCCCTAATATCCGAAAGGACCCCTCCCCCCTCATTTTGCCAGTGTGGACTTGAGTCCCTTGTGTGAGCTGGGTAAATCCATCCTGGCCACCACCATGACCATTGGTAAGACCATTCTCAGGTCACACAGTAAAAATATCCACAGGACAAACACTTTCTCTTTGTATTTCTTCTCTCTCTCTCTCTCTCTTTCTCTTTTTAATGATGTTTTTATTGATGTGTGAGAGAGAGAAAGCAAGAGGGAAACAAGCATCAATGTGAGAAACGTTGCTCAGTTACCTCCCGCACACACCCAACCAGGAATTGAACCCACAACCTGGGCATATTCCTTGACCGGGAATCAAACCAGCAACACTTTGGTGTACAACACTCCAACCACACCAGACAGGTTCTCTATCTGGAGCATTTATTACAGAAATTTTGACAACTTCATTCTTGTCATGTCACATCTTCTGTCACCACTTTCAACAACTCTTTGTGATGTTACATATGTAATTTCTTGAATTGGGGTAGAGATTTTTTGTTTTCACTGCTCATTCACTGCCCTTAAAGGGTTCATTGACAGTCACAATAGGTCTTCCTGATGGGTAATTAGAACCTCCCTCCCCTTCTCCAGTCTCCTTGAAAGTTGTCAAGAGCAAGTGAAAAAACATATTGTGCCTTCTCTACAAAGATAGTGATTTAGATCATGCGTATGGCCTTTTATGTGTATGGTCTTTTTGTGACATACACTCATCTGTATATGATATGTGGTCATAGTGATTGGATGGCATTACTATGGTGTAATAGTTTATTAGCTTAAAGATATTAAATGCTCATATAGATTAAGCAGGATCACATGGTCTGGAGAAAATATTTGATACTAAAATTGGTTTAAGTTTGGTTGATGTCTTTGGAGTTATTACCATAAAATATTTGTTTGTTTTACCTGGGTCTACAAGAAGTTTATATTAACATCTTTTAGTTAATATCTTATCTTTGACAACTTTCCCCAGGTTTAAATTTTTTTAAGAAATTTTTTTTCTCAATCTAGAAATGACTTTGGGTTATGCCTCTTGAGTGCCTCAAGGATTTGTTCTCTCTCCTTATAAAAGAGAAGTTTTAAATTAATTAGGCCTTGTTTATATGTTTGAAATTACATGGGAAGCTTTCACAAATAAAAAATAATAATGACTATGTTCTATTTGTACACATATATATATTTTTTAATATATTTTATTGATTTTTTACAGAGAGGAAGGGAGAGGGATAGAAAGGGAGAAACATCAATGAGAGAGAAACATTGATCAGCTGCCTCCTGCACACCTCCCACTGGGGATGTGCCAGCAACCAAGGTACATGCCTTTGACCAGAATCGAACCTGGGACCTTTCAGTCCGCAGGCCAACACTCTATCCACTGAGCCAAACCAGTTAGGGCTATACACATATATTTTTATCAAAATGGATATTTTAGAGATTATATAAAAGTTTCCAAGATTCTACAAAGTTGTGATATACTTTCATGTGTAATTCTAATTGTTATCTTGGAATGTTATATTTTAGAGGGGGGAAAAAGTTCTTTATTAATTGCATTATAACCAGGTCTTTAATCATGTCATTTTAAGTTTGTCATTTACTAACAGTCATAGTTCTACTATGATGCATTTGCAGCTAGGTTTCATCTTTAAAATCTATGGAAAGAAACATTCCAAAAATGGGTGGGTGGGTTTGTCAGTCCTTTGGTGGCAACCCAATTCTTGAGATATTAAAATGGCTGTCCTTTTTTTACGAATGAAGTCTTTACAGGACAGAGGTGTGGCTCCAGAAACAATTTAAAGCCCAGAACTCTAGGAATAATTTAATTGATGCTTCACCCCATGTCCAACATACTGGTACTCAAGGCTCATCACCAGCCATCAGCTGCATTGCCAGGGAAAAAAAAGATGAAATGTGCAGCACCAACAGCCCCCGAGATTCCTCCTGGGGTGTCTGCTTAGCACTTGGGCCACCTTTAAGAGCGAGGGTCAGAGGGGGAATAGACCTCATTTTCCTTCACAGGGCCACCTGGCCTCCACACAAATGGTGAGGGGGGAGTCCGGCCCGTCACTGGATCTCTGAATTATAACACTATTTTCCAGTTAGATTTGTTTTGCAAAAATGAAAGCAAATGGAGTGAAATATCCAGTATTCAGATGTTCATGGCAGTTAGCAAGATAGGGATTTAAGAAAGTCTTGTAGTGTGTGCGTTGCCACAGTACCAGGTGAATTCAAGGACACCCTCCTCACAGCCCCAGCAAGATGCCCACCTCTGTGCCTATGGATCAAACAGGCAAGCTTGCTTCCCAGATCACTCCCCTGCTGTCCCCCAAAGTGTAGTGACCATATAACCCCTCCTCCACTACGGGGGAGTTGTCTGGGTACATGTTCCCTTCTCTATTTCTGACCTGGTCTTTTGCAAAGAAAAACTGTCTGTTTTCTGAGGACTCGGCGAATTCACAGAGGGTGCAATCACTAACACCAACTTATGACTTAATTTGGAGAGATTTCGAGATGGTCTTCTCCTATTGCTGCACTGCAGATCAAAGGCGGCACGCACAGGGGCCACTGGGTTGATGCTGATCAACTAGCTCCACATCACATACTCCAGCCAGAGGGAGACTCAAGCTCAGGGCAGGACCCTCCCTGGGCCTGTCAAGCAGGGACAGATGAAGGACGATAAGGAAGGTAGCCCAGACTCATAAGTGTACTTGTCTCATAGACTGGATGAAAAGATGTATCATCAAGCATGTAGTTATGACAAAATGAAAGGAGATCCAAGGAAATTATGAAAACTCGGGCTTTCGCTGGGGTGATTAACAGAAGTTATACGAAAGTACACAAATACTGACCCCAAGCATGCCGATTCTGAGCACTTCCGGGGGTGCATTTACCCAGCAGGCAGCCCCAGACATTAGCAGAAAGTTAAAAAACTAGCCATGACCCCACTGAGGCACTGATGGAGACAGCTCTCAGTGTGTATACAGCTGAGACTGGGCAGAGAATGACCAAAAACCCAGACAAAAGCAGAAGGTTCGCTGTTGGCCACAGCTTTAAGTCCTATGGCACCTCAGGGTCACCGCGTCCCAGACTGCAACAGACATCAAGGGGCAAAGCTGCCCTAACCGGTTTGGCTCAGTGGATAGAGTCAAGGGCATGTACCTTGGTTGTGGGCACAGCCCCAGTGGGAGGTGTGCAGGAGGCAGCTAATCGATGTTTCTCTCTCATCGATATTTCTAACTCTCTATCCCTCTCCCTTCCTCTCTGTAAAAAATCAATAAAATATATTTAAAAAGGGGGGTGGGGCAAAGCTGCTCCTGTGGGCCAGGGGACACATATCTGTGATGCAGGAGTGTCCACAATGAGCTCAGGCTCAGCTGCCTGCAGGACTGTGCCCCCTGGAAGAGGAAAGGCCATTACAAGAGTGAGTGTCCTAGCTCCAAGGAGAACCTAGTGCCTCCAAACCAATGATGGCTGCAACATCCGAGAACTGAGGGTGCCAGAGGAGCCTCAGGTCACGCTTGATGTGGCTTCAGGAATTCCAGCCCAGACCTGTGGGAGAACCAGTGAATAGCCTCGGCCCAGTCTCAGATCACATTCCTATGTCCCCTCAGATCAGGCAGGAATCCCACACCCCACACAGGCAGGAACCACGACCCTCGTCAGCAGGAAGCAGCTACTGAAGGTGGACCTTCCTCCCTCATTAGCCCTGAAAGATTTGGAGGATGGAAGTCTCTGAGGGGTCAGTGAGCCAGGACGTGTGGAATAGGAAACTGAGACAGACAGCTAAATGGACGAGCAATTTACAGTTATCTAGCTAATCCCTAACTGCGGCACACTCAGGGGGAAAATGGCTTATACTTCTCCCCACCCAAATCCTCCCTTGTTCCACTGTCCCCAGCTTTAATAAATGTGCTCTTGCCCAGCTGGCTTGGCTCAGTGACCATGAATCAGGAGGTCAGGGAACATGCCCAGGTTGCAGGCTTGATCCCTAGTACAGGACATGCAGAAGGCAGCCGGTCAATGATTCTCTCATCATTGATGTTTCTATCTCTCTCTCGCTGTGTGCTCATGGTTTCCTCTCTACCAGCCTGTACAGCACAAGCTCTGTGTCTCCTCCTCTTCTTGTGAGATACTAACCCTGTCCTAGGGGCTCCCCCCTTACTCAGATCCAGTCACCACCCAAAGGCCCCACCTCTACAAGTAAATAACATCACAATGGGGTCAGGACTGTACTGTAAGAAGCCTCAGGGCACAAACATAACACAATGAACACTAGCACAATGAACCACTATGGCATAGTAAAGCATAGACAGAGGAAGATGTCTGCAAATTGATATAATTTCCAGGAATTATTTGTTAAGTTTTATTTTTTTTCTTTATTTTATTTTTTTTTTTAATTTATTTTTATTGTTCAGATTATTACAGTTGTTCCTCTTTTTTCCCCCATAGCTCCCCTCCTCCCAATTCCCCCCCCAACCTCTGACCTTGCCCCCCCCATTGTCCTCATCCATATGTGTACAATTGTTGTCCAGTCTCTTCACGCATCCCCAACACCCTTAACCCCCAAAAATTGTCAGTCCACTCCCTTTCTATGCCTCTGATTCTATTCTATTCTCAAAATATCTTTCAGCATTTCATATAATACTGGTTGGGTGGTGATGAACTCTTTTAGCTTTTTCTTGTCTATGAAGGTCTTTATCCGACCCTCAATTCTGAACGATAGCTTTGCTGGGTAAAGTAATTTTGGCTGTAGGTTCTTGCTATTCATCACTTTGAATATTTCTTGCCACTCCCTTCTGGCCTGCAAAGTTTCTGTTGAGAA
>PVJC01056006.1:0-10006 GCA_004026665.1 Murina feae
TCTTCTTCCACTCTCTCAGGGCCTCTCGGACTTCCCTCGCCTGCCTTGCCTTGCCCATGGCTCACTTGAACCCTTGCTGATGATTTCCTATCAGGGATTCTTCAGCCTGCCCTTGTGGCTCCTCTTGACAGGAGAGTTTTCTTCTCCATGGCTTCCTCCTTTCCAAGTATTCTGAGTGCATGATGAATCATACCTTGGTTGCCTCATCATAGGGAAAAAGGAACACAGTAGCTTGAGGAATTTCTCATTCTTCTAGTTTCCCATGAAAGCCTGCTCCCCCTGAGTTGAGATCTGTACATGCTTATGTTAGCTAAGGAGAACCTGATACCTTAGAGTCTGGACTTTTGTTCAACTTCTATGTAAAGCTGTCAGACACGTTATTAAAGTATATTCTAATGATTTAGTTACTTGTGTTATTACTACAGTAAAGACTTTTATAAACTACATTGCATTGCCAGTGTCTGGGATAGTATATAATACATAATAAGTTTTCAAAATAAGCTTTTATGAATGTTTAATGAGTTCTTCCTGATTCTTCTTTGAATGATGCTCATGGACTGGCTACCAATTCTAAATCTGGACAGTCAATTTCAAGATTTCAAAAGGGATTGGACTCTGCCATTGCCTTCCCTTTCCCACTCCCTTGTCATCGAGTTAGGGGAAATGACAATCCTTAGAAACAATGAGAACAGTAAGGCAGAGAGCTGGTGGCAATTGTGAAGTGAAACCAACTCATTCTCATTTGTCCATCTGCACTGAATTCTTAAAACACCCCAGACCAGGAGCCAGAAGGCTTGGATGTGTAGTCTGCTCTGTTACCTGCTGGCTGTGCAACTAGGGTAATCAACTAACTCCCTGATGCCATTTTCACATTTATTAAATGGGGATGGTAATAATACAGATGATTTATCTGCAATTCCAACATCCTAAAAGCTGTGACAACCAAATGCTTTTTCATAATTCATTTGTCCTAAAAATCTGGCCTAGCCCTAATGAGTTTGACTCAGTGGATAAAACGTCAGCCTGCAGACTCAAAGGTCCCAGGTTCAATTCCAGTTGGGGGCATGTACCTTAGTTGCAGGCACATCTCCAGTAGGGGGCATGCAAGAGGCAGCTGATCATGTTTCTCTCTCATCGATGTTTCTAATTCTCTATGCCTCTCCCTTCCTCTCTGTAAAAAATCAATAAAATGTATTTTTTTTTAAATCTGGATTTATGGAATGAACTACCATGAGACTCCTTAAAACTTTTCTTTATCCCATTAAGATTATGAGGTGCTTTCTCAGCACATTTGGGTGTTTGGGTTAATTTATGGTAAAGGCATAAACTTATCTTTCTAAAAATTTAAAAATTCAGAATTCCAAAATCGGCCTCTATATACACAACTTAATAGATGATACCCTCGGGACCAAACGTTTCCTGAAAGGGACTTTGAATCTTTTCATATCTGATGAGGTTATTGTGAAGTATATTAATATCATGAATGAAGCTCACAGTGCCTGGATACATTAAGCCCTCAGTGAATATTTTATTATTATTTTAAAAATTTACCCCTAAATATAAGACATTTTCTCAGTCCTTCTAGAGGGACACAAACAACCTACAGCACACACATAGCAATGTGCTCAAGTTTTTTATTCCCTTTCTCTTCTCTTGATTTTATTCTGATATTTTCTTCTCCTTCTCTAATATCCCATTCTTCTCAACTCTGCCAATGTGATGAAAGATACGGATCTCCCCAGGCAATCACTCCTTAGCATACATATACACATTCCCGGACACTTTCAGAGGAGCCACAAAGTCCCCCAGTCTATCAAGGGATTCTCCTTTGAGGAGCTCATCTTTATGGAATGAATATCAAATGTGTAAGTGCTGGAAACTGATTGTTTTGATGCTGGAAACTGTTTTTAAACCTGCCTTCTTTGCTCTGAAAGGTCAGAGCTATGCACCCATTGTTTAAGTTGAAATATTGTTAATTATAGCAAAGCCCCACTTGTTAATTACATGTAAAATTCTTCCTTGGAATTTCCTGCCTGAGGATATGGTTGTTTTCTCAGAGACTCAATAAAAGGCTGGTGAGACTCAGGCATCAGTGGGCAATCTACCCTGGTAGAGGAAAGATGCCACGCCTGGTCCCCCAGTTTCCAAATTGATTCCCTTCTAGTCTCTCTCTCTTCATTTTGTGTGCAGCCTCCTTCAGAACTCGAACCCTGAACAGGAACCCTGAACCATGCTGGACATGTAAGGGGCTCCAACATGTAAGAACAATCCCACTGACATAGTCAATTACTATTTTAAAATAATCCAAAATTATTTTCAAATCTATTTCATACTAAAAATTATGCCAGTTTTAATAGATACAACTTTAAATGTTTGGAGAAAATTGAACTACAATAAAAATAAATAAAAGGCATAAAGAGATAAGTTCCTTTCCTGAATGGCAGGTCTTTATGAACTTGACCAGTGCTATTTTTCTATGACTTTATTCTTGTAATGCATAGCTTATAAAGTGATTTAACAGGTTATCTCAATGACTCCTCACAAACCTCTTGAAAGTTAGGAAAGATAGGTATAATCTTCATTTTACAGTTGAAAAAAAATGTAGTTTCAGAGAAGCCAGATGATTTCTATCCGAGGTTACATAATTGGATCTCCAAAGGTGTAATCCAGCGATTAAACTACCATGTTTTACTGGATCTTATGACAATTGTTCCCATGTATACCTTCTCCATTCCAAGTTTTCATTGACATCCTAGATCATATCTGCTTTGGACTTTTTTTTATATACAGGAGTGAGCAAAAGAAGGTTTACAGTTGTTTATATGGAAAATATAATATGAAAATAAATAATAATACAAGAATAACTGTGCTATATGTACTCACTTTTTTAGAAAGATTCTGAACACTGCTTTGTAGACACCATGAGAATGGCTGTAGCAACACCAGGCAGTGGGCTGGACCACAGGCCCTTGTCTCTAGACATTTTTCATAAAACACATCCCTAATAAAACTTAAATGATTTCTAAATAATCTTCTAACCCTGATATACTGATTCTGGCCATGAAAATAAAACCCCATTATCATAGCTGGGTGAGTAAAATTGATGTTCACAGTAGAAAAGGCTTGACTATAATATTTTCAATTCAAATCATACAATTGCAATTCAAATTTAAAATTGATCCAAGTTCAATTGAATAGAATTTCATACTAACATCACTTTTGAAAGTGGATACAGTGGAAAAAATGGGGAGGAATTTGTTTCAGTTTGCATACTTTATCAGTTTTCCCTTTTAAATATAACTTCTCCTCCCCGTAGCTATATGATTTGGTGAGGAAAGTGAGATAATGCACAGAATGGGTGGTTCTCTGTCAGGGTTCCCAGGTTGAGCATTCACCCCTCCTAGCATTTCTTGGCCTGTGCTCATATACCTGAGGTACAAGTCACTAGTACATAGCATTGGATTCACCAGACAGACTCTCCCTTCTCAATCCCAGGGGAAGATAATTAGTTATGTTTTATCTATCTTTTAAAAATCCGAGTCTGCTAAATCCAAGATATTAGTGTGGTAATGAAATACCTCACATTCAGATGTATCTATACAATGCAGTAGAAAAATTAGTGGCTATGCTAATATATACACATTTGCAATCAGTCTTCAGCTCATGACTTTTGCAATATAAAATAGATCCTTAAGCCTCTGAAATATGCAATCTATAATTGTAGGGTTTCAAAATTTACAGGTGTTTAATTATCTGCACAGAGCACATTTACTGTAATTTTGAATTCAATAAAAATAGATTATTTGTTTCTAGAAAAATATTAGCTCTAAAATGGAATAGAAAAACTCTAACATTCAAGGAATTGTGTTCCTTAGCTCATAACCAGAATTATATATATATGCACAATGTATTAAAATTTGTTATAACATGTTATTTTGTGCTTTGCATTTTAAACAAAAAAGAATTTAAATATTTTATTAGCCACCAATTATTTTTAGAAGACAGAGATAATTAACCTTGGAGAGGAAATGAGTCCTTTAGTCAATGATGAAATAAAATACATAAAAGTATTTCTATTAATACAAATTCTGCCCATGAAATGTTCTCAAAGACAATAAAGATTTTATTAAGATTATATTCCCATTACAGATATTGCAATATTTATAAAGATGGAGGTAATTATGGTGATGGTGTTTTATATTCTTTGAAACAGTTGAAATACACTGAAACTGATTCTGTGACTCAAATGGATAGGTATGCCAGAAAATAATTAGAAAAAATTATTTTCTAATATAGGAATAGAAGAACTATGGGTACACTATTTTCTAATTTGGCTATATGTCTGCAGCCTATTTAGGGTTTCAATTAGGACAGGAGGTTATGCTCAGAAAAAAAGTATTATATTAATTTAATAACAGAACTACCTGCAATTTTGTAAATTGGAGAAGATTTTTTTCCTTCATATGGTATTATTAAGCGATTGTTTTCTGAGCCAGAAGGAGAAGACTGGGGAAACTGAAATATGCAATTAAAAAGGAGTGACATATGGAGCTTTTACTTCCCATGGCACAGGGCTTAGAGAAAGACAATCAAGGACATCAGTTAACAAATGCAATGGTAGTGAGAATGGTCTGAATTCTGACTCCCCTCTCAGCACAATACGTGGTGCCCCAACAAGTCTCCTTTCTCCCTCTGGCAGGATGCAGGAAGCTCATACTTTTTGGTGACTTTTAGGATTCTCTCTTGGTGGCTGTGTGAGCTATGGCTTGGCCATGTCAGAGAATTGTGCCTGTACCTCTTGGTCTGACATGTTTAGTCTGTAGCTTCTGATGTCAATTCTTTTTTAAAGAACTAACAATGACTTCGTGGCTCCAATATTAAAAGCAACAATGACAGGAATAAACTCAACAACAACAGCTACCATTTCTTGAGCATCTTTTTATGTGCTGGGCAGAGAGCTAACACCAGCATCATCTTATCTGATTACCACAACAGTTATACATTATTACCTCCATTTTACAGGAAAGGAAAGCAAAGCCTTCTGAAAATCATACAACAAGCTAGAGCTGAATTACAAATGTAGACGTTTGAACCTAACACCTAAGGATAATCAGAAGCACAGAAAATACAGGGTGAGGGAGGCAATAGATTAAAATAATTCAGTTAGGAGACAGGAAGAGTGAGCTAGAAAATAAGTCAGAACAATAGCTAGATCATTCATACCCCTTATCTAAACTAATAATAGAGGAGTACGCAAATTGGCCAGGACACTGTACTGTCATGACTGAACAACAGAGGCCTGAGGCTGCATGGTACTGGGCCCAGAGACCTCTGGCCGTGCCCCCTGCCCAGCGGGCCTTGACGGGGGACCTCAGGCTGTACCCTCTGCCCCACTGCCAGGCCAGGGGACCTGAGGCTGTGCCCCCCACCTGGAGGGGCTTGTTGGGGGTGGGGCCAGCCAGGTCTGGGTCTCACCCAATGGGGGTGGGCCCGGCTGGGTCTGAGTCTCCTGCATTTTCAAAGCACATGCAGATGGTGGGCAGGGACTTGACCCTAGGTCCCGTGGCGCATCCCAGACTCTGACAGGAGGAAGATTTTCATATACATTTTACTAATTTTCTTTCATCTCTGACACTGCTCTTATAGAGAAAGGGCAAACAGTAATATTAAAATATTTTTTCTAATTAATTTCCTATTAATGTGCACAGATTTCATGCACCGGGACACTAGTCACATTATAAAAATAAAACCTCAGTGGTGAATGAATAGTTAAAGCTTTAATCAATAGTTTAAATTTTTTACAAAAAGAAAACACCAAGCCCAGCAGCTGATACCACCAAATATTCAATGAACAAAGAGTCAATGAAAAAGAAAGAACATTTGCTGGCTCATTTTATGAGGTGAGTATAAATCTTCATACTACGGTAGATAATGACCTTCCTCCACTGTGCACTTCCCTTGTATACTTTTTCCTGTACCTCTGGAACTGGAAGCCTGCAAACTATATTTCATTGTCTATTTGTCCTATGGCTTCCCATTAATTCCTACTAATGTGAGGCACTAAAAAGAGATTAAAAAATGAGAAGAATAGAAAAGTGACTTGTTTTCCATTTTTGCCAGCTCAGCCAGTAGTGGCTGCTTCAGGTGGGCAGTGGCAGCCACCTATAAAAATGAGTTATCTGCTTGGTCATTTCCTTTAAACTGCAACCGCTCCAGAGCCATTGCAATCATAGATATTGGATAATACCATTTTTACATTTGCTTCTTTAGCCTTCCTTTATCTTCATTGGGTACTTAATATTTTCCTTTGTGCTTCTCCAATTCTTCCAATAACTTCGTAGTGAATTTAATTCCCTAAATTAAGTTTTTTCTTCTAGCAAAATCTAGAATGGTCCTATATTTTTGTACTGGGATAGTGATTTATTCAGTTCTTATATAATCCAAAGATAGTTTGAGGAAGAATTAAGTATCTTTGCATGAGTGCAATAGTCCTAAATAAAATACTAGCAGTTCAATCTAGCAATGTATTAAATATGTGATATGTGATTACCAAGTTGTGTTTAGTATGAGATTTCAAGGTTGTTTGAATATTGGTAAATCAATCAACACATTATATGCCAATATTTGAAAGAAGAAAAACATATGATCTTCTTTGTAGATTCACGAAAAACACTGAACAGAATTTACTACCATTCATGAGTAAATGTCTTATCTAAGTAGGAATAGAAGGCAATATCCATAACCTGATAAAGGAACTCTATAAAGGCCTTGTAACTTTAATTTTTCTTAATGTTGAAATGTTATAAACATTCTCTTTAAAATCACACACACAGCTCCAACCAGTATTGCTCAGTGGATAGAGCATCAGCCTGCAGACTGAAGGGTTCTGGGTTCGATTCCAGTCAAGGGCACCTGCCCAGTTGGCAGGCTCAATCCCCAGTAGGGGGGTGTGCAAGAGTCAGCCAATTGATTATTTTCTCTTATCATTGATGTTTCTATTTTTTTCTCCCTCTCCCTTACTCTCTGAAATCAATAAAAATATATTTAAAATCACACACACACAGAAGAAAACCATACAATGATTCCTACTATCACAATTTCTAAACAGCATTTTTCTAAAGATCATAGCCAGGGAAATAGGCAAGAAAAAATACACTTAAAAGGATACATGCTGAAAATTAAGAATAAATACTGCAGTTGTTTAGATGGCAAGATAATATAGTTGGTTGTCTATACAGAAAACCCAAAGAATCTAGAGAAAAATTATTAGGATTAATAAAGTTTGAAAGAACTGCTTAGAAAGCAACAAATCAATAATGCAACTTTACTATTTATAATAGCAACCATGGAAAACTCATAAAGATGTACAATAACTTTGTAGAAAATCATAAAATTTGATAGAAAGATATTTTAAGTACCTAAATTAATAGAGCAATATATCATATTCTTGGAAAAAAAAGATTAACTCATTAACGTGAAGTTGGATAGAATTTTAATTAAAATTTCAGCATGATTTTTGTGTGTGTGTGTAACTTGGCAAGGTGACTCTGAATACTGGAGATCAGAGTCCTGAGAAGAGCCACAACTCTTCAAAAGCAAAAAAATACAGTGAGGAGTTTTGCTTTAACTGCAGCAAAACATTATAAAGTTCTACTAATTAAGATAAAATTGTGATATTAGCATATAAACAGGGAATTTGGCTAAGGGACTAAAGAGAGAGCCCATAAATTAATGCATACATTTTGGAAACTTGATTTATGAACACATTAGGCTTTTCAAATCAGTGATATTTGAGACCAAGAATAGGAGTGAGTTTTGTTTTGTTTTGTTTCAATAGCTTTTATCAAAGATGGTAGATACATGGCATGCTTGACCTACACCAGAAATCTTGGACAGATGTTAGATGCTGTTACTCAACCATAGTGTACTTTTTTACTGGCTTAAAATGTCATCTCAAAGTACTTTTCAACCCAGCACCCCAATAAATAGATTGGACCCATAATACAAAGTCAAATTGCTCCTCTAGCACAGATTCAGCTGTCCAGTTTCCTTTATCCTAATTGTGGACTCTCTAAACATTTTAAATACTAATTAAAGTTTGCAGGGACCAGGGGAGGGTGTTATTTTCTACTAATCTTTACATAGAAACAGTCTCCAATATAAATGAATAAACCAACATTCTGAATTATATAGTAACTAG
This sequence comes from Murina feae, assembly GCA_004026665.1. Taxonomy (NCBI): domain Eukaryota; kingdom Metazoa; phylum Chordata; class Mammalia; order Chiroptera; family Vespertilionidae; genus Murina; species Murina feae. Next base: position 8,201 of record PVJC01056006.1, read on the forward strand.
GGCCTGGTGCACAAAAATTTGTGCACTCAAGAGGTCCCTCAGCCCAACCTGTGCCTTCTTGCAGTCTGGGACCCCTCTGGGATGTCCACCTGCTGGCATGCCTGGCCAGCCTGGATGAGGGGCTGATGGCTGTTTGCAGGCTGGCCAAGCCCCCCAGTGGGAACCCTGACCCCATGGGGGTGTGGCGAGCCTGGGTGACGGACTGAGGGGCATTTTCAGGCTTTCAGGCTGCCCACAGTCCCTTCAGGTTTTGGGTCCCTACTGGAGTACCTGGCCAGCCTAGGTGAGGGTCTAATGGCTGTTTGCAGGCTGGCCACAGTCTCTTCAGGGTTCAGGTCCCTATTGGGATACCTGGCCCCCTAGTGGCATCCCTCACCCCATTGGGGTGTGGCCAGCCTGGGTGATGGACTGAGGGCTGTTTTCTGGCTTTCAGGCTGCCCACAGCTCCCATTGACCCAAGTCCCAGCAAGGCTGGCTGGAAGCAGGTTCCTGGGGTTTGTTTATCTTTCTATAATTGATACACTGTTCCTTTAAGCTGAGCCTAGGCAGGTAATGAAGCCTCCTGTCTGCTTCAGCTCATGGCTTCTATAATTGAGACAATGTTGCCTTAGTAGACTATAGTCAGGACTGCTGTTTGCTTCAGCTTGAGGCTTCTATAATTGAGACAATGTTGCAAATATGTTGTTGCCCGGAGCTGGGAAAACCCAGTGGCCAGCAAACAGTTTTACTCCTGCTGCAACGGAAGCTGCCTGTTTACTCAGTTCCGTGAGTGCCAGCCTCCATCTTGGCTGGGTTAATTTGCATATAACCGCTCTGATTGGTGGGCATGGCTTAGGCATCCCAAAGAAATGGTCAATTTCAATATTACGCTTTTATTAGATAAGATCATTTATGATTCTGATTTTTTTAAATTTTGTTTTATTGCTTAAAGTATTACAAAGAGTGTTAGGTAAGTCTCCATTTTTTCCCCTTGACCTTCCTCCCTTCCCCCTTCCCCCCCAGTGTCTTGTGTCCATTGATTATGCTTATATGCATGCATACAAGTCCTTCAGTTTATCTCTTAATCCCCCTAGTCCTCCCCCGCCTTCCCACTGTAGTTTGACAGTCTGTTCAATGCAGCTTTGCCTCTGTATCTATTTTTGTTGTTCAGTTTATAATGTTCTTTATTATCCATAAATGAGAGAGATCGTGTGGTATTTTTCTTTCATTGACTGGCTTATTTCACTTAACATAATGCTCTACATTTCTATCCATGCAGTTGCAAATGGTGAGAGTTCCTTCTTTTTTTACAGCAGCATAGTATTCCATTGTGTAGATGTACCACAGTTTTCTAAGCAGTTCATCTGCTGGTGGGCACTTAGGCTGTTTTCCAAATTTTAGCTACGGTAAATTGTGCTGCTATGAATCTTGAGAGTTGTTCCTGAGAACCAACTCAGCAAAAGAACTAATGAAATTTAGGTTCTAAATGTACCAAGCCAGGATCCAGGCCCTGGGCCAGAGTGGGCCTAGCAACTCACTGCCAACCTGTGAGAGCTTGCCTTGGTAGCCAGTTCATCTTGTCTCTGTGAGCACAACAAAAATTTACTTCTTACTCATTCATAATTTAATAAGTCCATGTCAAAAACAGATAAGTATTAGATCTGCTCTGATATTAAAGATCACCTAGTTGACTTTTTAAATTTCAAATTCCTTTTTGATTTCCATTGTCTTTTCCTAAACTAAATCAGTTCTCAGTTAAACAGATCTGATATAGAGACATATTCAGAAGCTACAGATCTGCCGACATGCAGTTATTCTGATGGAAAT